>PVIR01025178.1:0-25171 GCA_004026965.1 Petromus typicus | reverse complement strand
TAATCAAATGTTTTGGAACAGTTCTGATAAACGTGCTTTATTTTCATAATCCAGGGATATCAATATTTCTTAGGATATACAATTCACTTTCAACTCAATCATTCCCTTTGAATTTAAACTATAAATAGGGCAGGTGTTGAGAAATGCAGACTAGACACAACCTGTAGTCTCAAACACTAAGTGCAGCTGCAAAAATTTCAAAGCATGATTCATGCTCTTCAGGATCTATGACCATCTGCTCAAAACGTGACCTCTATTTCTCATCAGTTCTCTACTTGACTTTAACTAAGCTTGATAATTTTTGTGAAAATCAAATTCTACTGAACTAAGAACAATTCAGTGGTTGGATATAAATTCCAGCTGCTTCCACTGGGATCTGCAATCCTGGAACACCTGAGCTATCTTCAACTTATATAGTATTTTTTTCCCTTAGTGCTTCATAGGATTCAGATTCTTTTTCATCTTGGACAGAAAGTGTACACTTTTTTGCAAATAAAGTCAAAAAAGTTTGATTTTCTTACAGCTGTCTGACTACAAGGAACAGTTTACCCAAATCCTTCTAACACATTTGATGACACTACAGAAGGTACCTCAACATGAACTATGGTTATAATCTGTTCTGATTTTTGTCTGTATTATTGATTGAGGGTAAGAACATTAAAAATGATACAGGGATGACATAGGAGATGACACAGGATCTTTACATGATATAAGGAAAATATTTTAATTCCCAACCTGTTAGATGTCTGATATATCAAGTTCATGTCCTTAATCGGAGAATGAATTCTGGGAATAATGGAGGTGAAGTGTAGAAAATGTTTATTAAGAGGAGAGCTCCTGAGAGCCAGAAAGGGTCTCAAATGATTAGCTGGGAACCCCACTTTTCAGAGAATGTTTTATAAAGCACCATCATGTGTGTACTATGTGGGTGAAAGCTATGATCAATCAATAAGGCTACAAGTATCATAGCTTCAGGTCATAGAAACCCAATGGGGGAGCACGTCATGCAGCAAGTGTACATTAAAAGAACACAGACTTTTTCTAGAAAATAATGGGTCCAGGGGTCTTGGTCACCCACCATGGTGACTGATGTCTAGCTGGACTTCATTAGTCCAGATGTTCACTTATCTAGTCCTTTAGAGAAGTACGGAGGCCTGCTCATTTCTTCTTCATCGTGAGACTTGTCCTCCAACAGGTGGTCACTGGCCACAGTTGTCACGTATTTTTATCTTTTACATTAATTCTCTGGAGAGTCTAGCTCTCTCTGGCTGCCTCTCATATTTTTACTTTGCTGTCTATTACAATAAGGCATACAATATTGATGTTGCAATGTGATTCACTCAAGTTCATGGACAACATATCCTGGTGGATGACCTGATAAATAGAATGACTGTCCCATGAAGCATGGCAGGCCAGAGCTTAGGTGTCATCCCCACAAAGTAGTAAATTCTCTAAAGCTCACTTTCTTAATGGAAGCACCATGATGCTAGAAAACACTAAGATAATCTATAAATCTATTTAACACATATTTATAATATATTTAGCATTATGTAAGTTCTTTGTTACCTGTTAGGGAATGGAGTCACAAACGGAACAAAACAAATTTGAATCTTAGTGATGTTTACATTCTAGTTAAGAGAAAATTACCATGAAAAACAGAGTCATACATATATAATATACCTGAAAGTAAGTGCTACAGAGAAAAGCAAAGCAAGGGTAAGTGACAGGGAGCTGGAGGTGGGTTGGGATTGCTGTATGACTTTAGAGGGAGATCACAGGTCAGGAAGCACTAATTGAAGAAATGGAAGAAAAGGGGACCAAAAAATGAGAGCATACACAGCAGCCAAGTGAGTAAATGTCTAAGCAGAGGGACCAGCAAGCAAAATCCTTGGTAAAACCATCATCAGCTCATCAGAGAAAAGGTGAGAATAAGAATCAATGCAAAGGGAAAGAGTCAAAGAATAAAGATGTGGGAAGGACAGGCCTGAGCTGAGATAGGCAGGGTCTCATAAGTCATTCTAAATACTGACATTTATTGTGAGAATGAGTCAGAAGGCTGGTGAGTGAGGCCAACAGGAAGTCATTGAATAAAGTAACAACCGTTCTGAGTCACATTGCAACAGGATCTCTCAGGTTGGCATTTTCTAAATACTCTGTAAATAGCAAGAGAGGACAGGGTAAGACTAGTTACAGGGTTCCTGGTAAAAGATGATGATGATGCATAGGAGCAGAGATGGTAGGTGGGTGGGAAGCTCCAGACAGATTCTAAAAATGAGGTCAAAGGACTTGCTAGGAAGATGCGCAAGTCTGAGGATGAATCAAAGGCTTTCGGCTTGAGTAACCCAAGTAACAGTTATGGGGAACTGAGAAAAATTCAAAACCATAAGCATCATGTTGGAATGAAATTTAGAAGTGTGGTTTTTGATATGGTAACTTTTAATATCTTCAGACATTCAGGTAAAACTATAAATTACATTGTGGCATATATGAGTTAAAAGCCTTCAGCATAAAGATGATTTTTAATGGCACAGTATGGGAAAGACTACTTAGTAAATTTAAATGAGAATATATCAAGAACTTTAGGTGTGTCTTGCTCACTGCAATATGAAGTAGACAGCAAATGATAGGTAAAGTTAAAAAAAAAATGAGTTTGGAAGAAAACTAGGAGATAATGCTGTCCTATAAACCCATACAGAAATTGTTTCCAAGATGAGAATGAACAATGTGTCTCACATGCTTCTATAAGGATGAGAATTCTGTCACTGGTGACCATCCCAAGACAGCTTTAGAAAGTTAGATAGAGAGACAAAACAAAACTCATATTGCAGTAACCTCAAGAGATAACAGGAAAAAGCGAATGGAAGACAAGAAGTAGTCTTACGTATGTGGAGAAATGTTGCTGTAGAAAATGGAAAAGGAACAGCTGCTAGCTGGAAAGAGCATGAAGGTGAAGAGGGATTTTCTTAGGAGGAATAAATGGCACAAAGTATTTGCAGCTGCTGAATATAATCAGTACAGAAAAGGAAATGGATCATCTAAAAAATTGATTAACTAGAGAGGATATCAGCCATGTCTCTAAGGTGTTGGGGGAAGAAGGCTTCTAGTTTGGAGAGACAGACAAGCACCCTCCTTTTCCCTCAGAAGGGATGGAGACAAGGAACACAAAGCACAGAGTACCCAGTGGTGAAAGCTTGCCTGAGTTCTCACAATTAGCTTATTAGTAAAGAGTGAGGACGGGGAGGCAGTTTGCAGAAGAATAAAGAAGCATGAAGCACACATTTGGGGACATGGAGATTGACTGGGCCAGGAAAGTACCTTAGTGACAGGCAGAAGTTACCACTCTTGAACTCAAGGTGGGAACAATTAGCAAGAAGCATGTTTTGTTTTGTTTTGTTTTGTTTTTTGGGTTTTTTTTTTTTTAAGGGTTTTTGAGACAGGGTCTCGCCTTGTGGTTCAGGCTGGCCCTGAGCTCAGCCTCCAACTCACATCACAGCAATCCTCCTGCCTCTGGCTCCCGAGTGCTGGGATTACAAGGGTGAACCACCAAGCCTGGCACTGTGGTATGTGGTACTGGTTGCTGCTGGGGTAAGTCTCCACGCCCAGTATTGTTATGTGGCTACCGGGGATTGAACCCAGGTCCTTGCACTTGCAAGACAGGCGCCGGAACCACTCAGCTATATCCCCGGCCCAAGAAGCATGTTTTGCTGAATGTTCAGCTAAAGGAATTCAGGTTTACATGGAAACGGATTGAATTAGAACTTCTTCTTCAACAAATGCATGCTGATATGGAATGTAAGCTTCTCATAAAGATCATTAGCTAACAGAGGGTGTAATGCAATCACCTGGAAGAGCCAATAGGGCCAAAGATTGTTGGAGTGAAGGTGCTAGAAGCAGGCAGCTGGAGATGTTGAAGCCTGTGGTCAGGAGCCCGGGACGCCCAAATGGAAAGACTGTAGCACTGAGAATAAGAGCATGACTGTAAGAATGAGGCCCATTTAAAAATGGAAGGGGCACCTGGGGATGTAATGCAAAGTGAAGGTTTTGGGTTCAATTCCTAGCAATGCCATACCCATACTTACTTTTCTTTAAATACAGAATTAGTTGAAATATCTTTGAACATCAGCTTTAAGTTTCTGAGGCTCAAAGAGAGTTACAAGGAAAAATCTCTATCAAAACATTGTAAACTGAGCTCAACAAACTTTTAACTTGTTGGATAGTTAGTGCTTCATTTTCCTACAAAGGGAAGCCATCTAAACTCTGAAGCAGTCTCTCAGTGTCCGACTAATTTGTACGTGTCAGGAAAAAAATACTAACTGAATTACTACACTTTTTTTTCAACCTTATATAAACACTTCAGGGGGGAGGTACAAGTCAGTGTTAGACACTCTTCCAGCACTTGTGAGGTCCCATATTCTACATGCAGCACTATTTCTCAATCTCCAAAATTCAGATAAGCTACAGCTACAGAAAACTAAAATAAAATAAAATATTCAGACCATATGTTCTTCCTTATATTTTACTTCTACTACCCATATTTCAGGGTATATCTATTCTAGGAGCCTATGAATCAATGAACATAGGTACAAAATGCCAGACAGCTATGTAAACATTTATCTCAAATCCTCTTTTATGAAAAATCAAACAGAGAGTCACACCTCTGCCTTCTCACAGTTCTTTTGTAAAGGAAACATGATTAAGAAATCCTACATCACTGCCAATGTACAGTCTGCTACAGATATGGTCTACCATGTAGTGCTAAACTTAAAAATTTCACCAGCATTGACTTCTCTGGCCAATGAATTAGAAGTGAGCAAAAATCAGACCAGTAGTTAGCCCTGCCCACCATCCAACACTTGTCACAATTATAGCCCATAAACAGGAAAGAGAGAACAAAGAAACAGCAACTTGGGAAGAGACAAAGCTATATATAATCCCTGACACATAGAATTTTTAAAAAAATTATTCAATGGATGAATGACATTGATTTTCTAAACTGGCTATTGCAAACCACTTAAATTCATAAATGCTAAAGTATAACAAATGACACTTTAATTATCTAACACCACAGCCACAGATACAAAATAATTTTCAACATCTAATGTGAATAGAGTAAAGACTTTGTGGACAGTACCCTCATATTCCCTCTGACGTTTCTTCAAAAAACTAAAACAAATAAGATAACTAATTTAAATTTCCACATAAAATGATTTAGTTACCAACAATGAATTAAAATAAAGTCACTCTGAAAGCAAAGTGATTTTTTTAAATGGTCAAGAAAACTCTTGAGAATATATTTTTAAAACACTTGTTTCAAACTTTGATTCAATAATTAATTGCATATAAGATAGCATTGTTACTCCAGAAAACTGCTAAAGTGACCTCAGAAATATGTATTCTGAAATATATGTACTCAGAAATATATATTTCTACCTTTAAGAGGTGGTGTAAGAGGTGGTATAAGATGTGGACAAAACTAAAAAATTACTAGTAGTAAAGTGGCAACTTGTTTTTATACATTTCACTTTTATTAAAAAAACAAGAGAGGGAGAGAGAATTAAGGAGAAGGTAATATATACATATATGCACATAAAGAAGATCTAAGGAAAAACTCCTCAAGTTAGTTCATATTCAGTTGAAACCTACTATTGACAATATCAATTTTATAAGTAACAAGTGATTCTAATTATAATGCAATCTGCAAACAAAGCTCAGTTACATTCAACATTTCCTGCTTACTCTTAAAGTTAAGCAGAAATTTTTAGAAGATTTTCCCATGTTTTAGTAAATAATAAAAGAAATCTTAAGAGTGAAACTGATTTTGATTTATAAAAGTGATTTTGATATATAAAAATTGGGTCTTTTGTTTGCTAAGAAATTCAGTTGCTATTAGTAATGCTCTGATTAGAGACCACTAAAAATATGGAACACTAAAGTGAAATTATAGTATTGTATGAACAAAAGGCTTAGCTTGTCACAAATTAGGTAATGTTTTTAATGAGTGATTTGTAGCTCATGAGAGAGAGCAAGCTGAGGTTACAGTACGAAAGCAAGATCTCTCGAACCTTCCTAATTCTGTTAGGTAGATATTCTAATGAATTACATCAAACTCTACCAAATCAATTCTGGCCACCATCAAAGGCTCCGATTCTGAAAACACAACTTTATATAATCTGCTTTAACCCAACAGAATAAACATTTACACAGTATGTACTTGAGTGTATATAAGACACTATTAATTAGATGCCAAAAATAATACAGGGAGACACTGGTGCCTCGGTTTGCAAACTTAATTCATTCTAGGATTCTGGTCACAAATCGAATTGGATGAGAACTGAATCGAATTTACCCAGTAGGTCAACTCTGAACCTAATCTTTGAATTTGATTCAGTTCTCAGCCAATTCAGTTTGCAGCCACAATCACGGAAAAAGTAAGTTCATGAACTGAGTATCACTGTGAGTGAAATACATTCCTGCCCTTAAGAAAGTTGCAATATAATAGATAAGTCAAAGGTACATAACTATGATACAAGAAAATGCAACAAAAACAAAATATAATGAAGGGAGTGAAGGAAGAAATGAAAGATACTTATTCACTCATTTTTAAGAAACAAGGCATCTCCCTAAGTCTCTTGGGCCGGCCTAAAATTTCTCGGCTCCATCAACCCATGAAGAAGGGATTGCATTGGCGGTATGGTGGTGAGTTGAGCTGTCTTCCTTGGAGGAGGGAGGAACTCTTTTAAACTTGAAGAATTATGCAAAGTTTCATGACAGTGAACTGAAATTTGGCCCAAGTGAGTAGATAGATTTTTGACAGACACAGGTAGAAGAGGGGATAGTGAGACCCCAAGTAGGAAACAAAATGCAAATTCAGGGTTGCAAAGGAAGTTAAAAAGGCAGAAGTGTGAGGAGATCAAAAATAATAATGAAAGGTAAAGGTAGAGAGTTTTGTCCACACAGAAACTTAGTACAGATGCCAGAGTCCTGAGAGGGAGCAATATAGCCTCTCTGAGATTTGGAATCCAGGCAGAGAAGAAAAACAAAGTGGGGAATAAAAAAAAAAGAAAAAAAGTAGATCCCTAGGAACTGGGAAGGAGCTAACAGGAAAATTAAAATCTACAGATCAAGTTAGATAGGTGAGCCACAACTCAGAAAAGCAAAGGAAATAGTCTGGACTTTCTCTGCAGCCTGATATTGCGGGGATTTGTTCACAAGGACTCCTTCCACAGGCAGAAGTAGAGAGAGAACTCAGCCTAGGCGGCATCACACTTCTCGAGAGCTAGGCTCTTTCTCTTGAAGGGCTGAATATTTGAACCTGAACAATCCTTTCTGTCTCAAACAGCCTGTGGAGGCTCAATCAGCAGTAAAACAAAGACGTTCACTATCACTGTTCCTACTCAAATTCCTACATAGTTCTTGTAACGTGAGCCAGTGCAATCAGGCAAGAGAAAGAAATAGAAAGGGATATACATAGGAAAGAAAGAAGTTAAATTAGTATGATTTGCAGATGATATGATATTCTACATAGAAGAACCAAAAAAATATCACAGCAAGACTCCTAGAATTAATAACCAAATTCAGCAGAATAGCAAGAGAACAAGTGAACACTCAGAAATCAATGGTTTTGCTGTACACCAAGAATAAACTCACCAAGAAAGGAATAAGAGAAGCAATACCTTTCACAATAGTATCAAGAAAAATTTAATACTTAGGTTTTAACCTAACCAAGAAAGTGAACGGCCTCTGTGATAAAAACTACAGCACTCTGAAAAAGCAGATGGAAAGGACAGCAGAAAACGGAGACATACTCCTTGTTCTTGGACAGACTAAACCAAGATAATCAATATAGCTCTACTATACTTAAACCTGATGAAAGGATTTAACACAATACCAATTAGCATTCCTTACAAAATTACAGAAAACAATTCATAGGGAAGCAGAAGAGACCTAGAGTAGCAAAAACAATTGTGCGCAAAAAGAGCAAAGCAGGAGGGATCACAACCTAAGTTATACTACAATGCTACAGTGAGAAAATCAGCATAGTACTGGCAATAAAAGAGTCTTGTGGATCAATCGAATAAAAGAGAGGCTGAAAAAATAATTCTGAGGATATTCAACTACCTAATCTTTGACAAAGAGTCAAAAACTTTGCTGAAGAAAAGATAGCCTTTTATTACATGGTTCTGGTTATTCAGATGCTGAAGATTCAACCTAAACCCATATTTCTCACCGTGTACTACATTAAAATCAAAATAGACCAAAGACCTAAATATTAAAGACAACAGAACTCTACTAGAAGACAAAAATATGTAAAAATGTTTACTAAGCAGGTGTAGGTAAAAAACTTTCTGAACAGACCTTCAGTTGCACAAGAAATAATACCAAGAATCAATGCATGGGATCAAATCAAATTGAAAAGCTTCTGCACAGCAAAGGAAACCACTACAGAGTGAAAGTTGAACTTTTCCAACTGAAGAGTTGGAAAATATTGGTGGAGAGTTATTCTTGAGACAAAAAAAGGAGCATCTAAAATATATAAAGAATGTGATAGACTCCCAAATTTAAAAGATACAATCAAATAATAGGAAATTGCAAACAACAGACATTCCTCAGAAGAACTGTAAATGACCAATCATGAAAAAATGTTCAACACCCCTCATCTTTATAGAGAAATAGATATTAAAATAATACTGATATTCCAAATCATTTCAGAAAGAATGGCTATCTTCAAGAAATCAAATAATAATAAGTTTTGGTGACGCTGTGAGCAAAAAGAAACCCTTCTTCATTGCTAATATAACTTTAGAAATCAGTATGTAGATTCCTGTAAAAACTAACCTTCGACATTTCATTCAACCGAGCTCCTCCATTCCTATATCTTTCCAAAAGAATAAAGGCATCATATTACAATGATACAATGTCTATACAAGGTGAACTCTAAATAATTTAGTTTGGGAAGTGAATGCATATCCATCAACAGATGAATGAAGAAAATGTGATATTCATACACAACAGAGTATATTCTGCTATAAGGAAGGATAAATTTTAGTCACTTATAGGAAAATGCATACACTTTAAAACCATAAAATTAAGTGAAAATAAACAGACATGCAAGCTTAAATATTACATGGTTTCTTTTATATGAGAAATCCAAAATATAAATAAAGAGTAAAATTTAAAAAGAAAAAAACAAGAAATAGCAAGATAGTTTTAGCAAATGAGAGAGGATGGAAGAGATGGAAGAAGGAAAGAATGAGGGAGGGAAATAGATTAAAGGTGAGTATTATGTTATACTGTGTACATATACCAAGCCCTATGAGAAACATGATCATTGTATACCTCAAAAATGTACAAAAATTATATTTACATATAATTATTTTAAATTACATATACATATATGTGTATACATATATTTTTTATGTTTATATGTAGTAAGTCTCCACCTTATAAAATTTTGTGTTGCAAACTTTCACCAATATGAATAGATTTTGCATTTGAGTTTGTTTTTGTGGTAAAAGTGTATAATGCTTACTTAGCCATATTTATGAAAGAATCCAATATACAAAAGATCTCCCAGAACAGCACTAGTCCAAGATATAGAACAAGAGGGAGGAAAGAGAGAGGAATGGGAAAAAAAGAAATATGATATGCCATGTACATGCACCACCTTCCCATGATCAGTGTCATCATTGTGTGCTATAAACATGTAGCTAGTAAGGATAAGTAATAAGAAAGAAAGAAATGTGAAATAAAACAAAACAAGGAAACACTGCAATGATGAAAATTGTAATCTCTAGAGTTAGAAGGCCTGAGTTTACATGTGGCTCCACCAATTTCTACTTGAGTCATTTTAGATTGTGTTTGTTTCCTCATCCATAAATTAGGATAAAAATAGCCATGCTTTCTACTAATCAGGGTTGATCTATGGCTCAAATAAGATAAAATATAAGATCTATCTATAGATAGATAGATAGATAGATAGATAGAGATAGACATATATGCGCTCTAAATACAAGGACTTAAAGTGTTGTTATCAGGGCAATGGTGGAGAAAGTAAAAAAAAAAAAAAGGAACAAGTTTGCAAAACACAACAAAATCAATAGGATTTAACAGTTGTGACTGAAAGCATGTGAAACCCGAGTCCCTTATGTTTGGCAAGGACCACCACAGGGAACTCTGCATGGCCTTCAAGGCCCCCAAAGCATCAGCAGGAGGAGCCCACCCACCACTGTATCCTGTTTATCCCCAAATTCAATCCACCTTAACTAGCTGATTGCTTTGGTATCCTGAAATACTCAATAAGAAGTACTCTATTTGGGGTGAAGGGCATGGTAAAGATGGTCAGGCTGTAACAGGTAATTCTAAATCATGAGTTGAAATCTGTTTGTTATGGCTTGAATTGGATATGTCCGACAGAGGTCCTCACACTGGAGGCTTGGTCACCAGCTTGTGGTGTAATTTGGAGGTAGTGTCTTTAGCAGGGGAGCTTAATGGAAGGAAGTGAGGTCATGAAGGAGCTGTCAGACCCCTGACATTTTCCTTTCCTTCTCTTTGCTTTCCAGCCATGATGAAGGGAACAATCTTATCCCCTGATATACATTACTATCATAGTCCTAAAGACAACAAGCCTTCTGACCATCAACTAAAACTTCTGAAATCATCAGTCAAAGTAAAGATCCCCTTTTAAATTATTTGGTACAGGGTCAGAAAGCTGAATACCGCACAGTTACACTGGGAAGATCACAAAGAGGCTTGGAAGAGGCTCACAAGCATCTTCAACCAAAGGCCCCAAGGTCTACCCTGGACAGAGTGGGGCAATAAACAAGAGGCTTGGCCACTACTAACAAGGAAAGTAGCTCAGCACCACAGTGCCTGGTCAGCAGCACATCCCTGGTACCTGCCCCTTCTACCATTTTTGGTTTTTCCTCATGCATGCTGGGCCAGGGGCTCTACTATTAAGTAACTACTAAGCAAATCAGCATGCAGTCCCTGAGCTCTGTGCCCTAAAATCTCAGCCTGGGTCCTACCTTTTATGAAAAGCAAACAGACAAAATTATTGATTTGATTTTATAAATTTCTTTTCTCTCTCTCTCTCTCTCTCTCTTTCTCTCTCTCTCTCTCTCTCTCTCTCTGGTTTATTTGCTTGTTTGAGATAAGATTTCACAGCATGGTGCAGGCTGGACTTGAACTCACTACATAGCCAAGGCTGATGTCAAACTTTCAAAGTTCCAAGTGCTGCAATCATACCCTACAGGAATCATACCCTGCCTATAAACTTCTTAAGTAGAGGGATCTAAAACTCACTGTGAGGTTTCAGTAGTACAACATTTGCCTCACATGTGCAAGGCCTTGGGTTCAGTCTCTAGCCCTACCAAAAGGAAAAGAACTTGAAATTGAAACTGGGAGAAATACACACTAAAATGTAATTCTTCAAATAAATGTACACAGAGAGGATGCTGAATAAACAGATTCCAAAAAGAATGAATACGGAAAGTATTTCTGCATAAGACTCTAACTACGTCATGGTGGTTGAATATAATCAGAACTGTCTTTCCATAAAGTCGGAAGAAATATTTGCATCATCCTCATGATACCAGCTGGAATTTAAGGGCAAGCCATCTACATTTTTCCTTTTAATCTTCCTTCATTTATATGGAAATGAGATGTTTCCTAAAACACATCTGTACCAGTACCTACGTCAATAGCCAAGCTCAAAGCACATAAATTTGCCCAGCTGATTCCTGACTACAAGTGAAAACAGTATGCCAACATCGTCTAAAACCCATGTGCGTCATCAGCAAGGACAACATTACCAAGCTGTCAATTTCCATTAACCTGCCTCGCTTTATAAATAGCCTCAACTTCCCTATCTAAATAGGCTGGTGCCCTTTTCTGAAGCAAGTGGAACAACATGACAAAGAAGTATTAAAAATAAATGAGCTTTCCCCTTTGTAAACAGAAGACTGACAGTAAACCAAATCCATATACAAACCGAAGAACTATTAATACAATAAAGTTCAAGAGAATGAAGAACTAGCTTTACACAGAGGATAAGCACTTGGCTAAATGTGTCTGTTGTTTTTAAAATATCCATCAATCTCCCTGCTATCTGAACCAAGGCAGGGCTCATATAAAAGCAGAGCTAAACGCTCCATGATTAGGATTTTTTATCTGATCCCAACAGGATTACAAGATAAAGCTTCAAATGACTGATGTTTGGACAAAAGAAAAGCAAATTGGTTTTGAAAAGTAAATTGAATTATCCTATTCTAAATCTGAAATGTTTTGTGATTTTTATAACTTGCACCATCGTAATTTCCTATGTAGCTTCTAGATATTTCTTCCTCCAAAATCAATTATAACAAAACCTATGCATCACTTCTACAACATAATTACCTGTTTACAGCACTTCTCTCATTCACACACCAGTGGATAAATAAAAGCATAATCAGAAAATGCATCAGCAGAACTTATTGGAAAGCAGAAAGTAACTGCTAAACATCCTTAATCAGGCTAGTAAATCCACTAATGTATCTAATTAATGTTCCACTGGGTGGAAAACACATTGGCATTGGCCCACATTAATCTTGAATAAAATGTACATGAATTCACGTATGAATATATATATATATATATATATATATATATATATATATATATATATATATCCAGTGCTTAACAAGCCTGTCAAAAAGAGCATAATAGTGACATCTCACATAGCTCAAAAACAGATTTCTGCCCACTGAAACATCAAAGACAATAAAAAAAAATCTGAATTAATTTAAATTGAAAGAGTTCTAAAGAATAAGAAATATTCACAAATTCAGAGTTAATCAACTAACACACAATAGGAAAAAGTCCTTAAACATCACAGAAGCTTTGGAAAATTTCACTGAAAATCACTCAGTGATACACAACACACCATGCACATCCAACCCACAGATCAGGAGCCACAGGCAGCCCAGGACAGCTGCTAATGCAACTGCACGGGACTGTAACACTCAACCCTTACAGTGGGATCTTCAGCGATGTTTTTCAGGACTTAACTGGGCGATGCTTGAGAGTGGACTTTGCAGGAGACAACAGAACTGCACGGGGAGAGTGCAGTGCCGGGCTAACTCCAGCTCTTGTGCCTGCCACACAGTCAGTGCACTCAAAACCTACTTATATTAGATCCTAGATGCACTTGTGCACTTAGACCAATAAGACACAGTGATTCCTGGTTAGTGAAGTTTTTCGGCAGCTGTGGTATATGAAGTACAAAAATGTATCAGATGGATTTTGCTCATATTATTATAGTTACACACGTAATGTCGCTAATAGTACAAAAATAAATGGTTGCATATTAATTTTTTGGAATGGACAGAGGGCAATCAGACATTTAATTCAAAAATCTCATCATGTCTCTTTACTAGACTTTGCTGAGTCCAGTCCTCCAGGAGACAAACGCACTTCACAATCATGCCTTATGTTTGGCATCATTTCTTGGCAGAATATACATTTGTGAACAAGTCCTATCCAGGATAAGTCACAACAAGAATAAAAGTCTATCAAAAATTTCTTGAAAACTCATTAAAACTGTCAACCACTTCTGTAGAACCAGAAGAGTCATTAGTTTCATAAAAACAAGGTCCAGTATCACGGTAGTTTTATGTTTGTTGCCTTCTTTTTCAAATGTTATACAAAAATATGATGCTAAAAGGATGCTCTATTACTTACATACAGTTCACAACAATTCTCTTCACTCATTGTAGTCTGGGAAAGCCAAAATGTTGAAAATGCATAAAATATATTTATTATTTCAGTTACATGAATCACCAATTTGTTCCCTTTATTTGCTCTACATCATGGCAGACAGCAGCCTTCCATTCTTGATTTTGTTCCATGATTTGTGTACGACACTGCTATGAGCATCATAGGAGATAAAGAACAAGAGCTGTATGTTCAAGTTAGTGTGTGGTGGGAAGGAGTGTAACAAGTTATAGACACAGTGCTAGACAGAGGGTTAGAGAATGGCTGAGAGGAATTCAAGGTAGCCCAGCCTGTGAAGAACATAGGCAAGGCCGAGAAGCACTGGCTGGACTTCAAACAGAGAAGGACACAGTGCAAGACAGGAAGAAAGGAAGATGTGGAGCCTTGTGGGTGGTACAGATGCAGCCTAACAATACGGGGGGGCAGCAGGGAAGCTAGAATCAAAAGTTGAAGTCAGCTCATTCTAATCTTAAATACTACACTAAGAAAACTGAAAGGAAGTGTGGATCAGTTATATTTGGGGAAATTAATGTCACATATCTATACAAATTAAACTAGAAAGAACATAAATGTATCCATTAAAGTAAAAATAATGAGGACGTGAACTATGATAGTGACAGGAGGGTCAGTAAAGAGATAAGCTCCAAGTAAAACCCACAGAACTTAACAACCCTGAGTTTCTGTGGTGTGAGATCTCATAAGTGGGCTGCAAGGTGAGCAGAACCTGAAAGACTGTACATAAAACAGGCAATCAGAAAGATTTCTACATTGATCTGAAAGTAATAAAACATACGCAGAAGGATGAGTTTCGTTCAAAATAAAGTGAATATGGACTTTTATTAAACAAATGTCAGATCCATTTTTAAACAAAAGGTCAGGAGAAATCCAGAAAATATCATGTATTGATTTGGTCCAAATCAGTTGACCTGTTAAAACAAACTGGGACATGGAACGCAACCAGGTGTTCCAAAATTAAAGAAACCTATATTTATTCTGTATAGCATTATAAGATTTTATCATATCTGCTTAAAGCCATATTCTTCTAATATATTCCTGACTCCACTTTTTCATGAAAATTACTTTTATTTCAGTTAACACATTATCGATGGCCTCCTCACTGGCACATTCAATAGAAATGTTTCAGTCTCTCTTTCCTTCAAATTTCACCCCTCAGTATCACCCCCTAGCTCCTTTCTTCTCCATTTGGTGCAACTTCCAAAGAATCACAGATCTTATCAATGCTCCTGGACTGATTCTTCATTGTCTTCTCTGTTACCACAGACTAGACCTTCATTAGTTTTCAAATCCACATAGTGCTTCTCAAACAGTACAGCAATGACTACTAACCATCAGGAAATCACCTCACCCCGACCTCGCAGGCTTTACAATCGGCTCTTCATCTTGCTAGTTATGTACTAGACTGTCACTTTTATCATTTAACTAATCACCTTCTGTGACACTATTCAAAATATGTCAGATTCTTAAGCAGAAAAACAAACATAGGCCTCAAAGGCTACCTGATTTATATTCTAATGACACTTGGATTTCTATAAACAAAAGAGTTTCATAAAAATTTTGTATTTGACAAGCATATATATCAGTAAAGTTATACAGAGGTAATACAAAGTCACTTAAATACCATTAATATATTGAAAACCACTAATGAGCAATTAATTTCTTTGGAAACTTAACCACCATATTAGATTTAATCACAGAAAGTAGGAGCTCAGTGAAACACCTTGGGGAAGTGATTTACTCATTTTAATGCCTCAGTTTTATTACTGAAAAGCGGAATAATAAGAGAAATAACGATATAGATTAGGTAAAGTTTCCTCCGAACAGTGCTGGGAATGTAAACGCACTCTGTGAGTTTGAGGCTACAGTTAATATTACCATCATTGTTGGGCTGGGAGTTAGCTCAGTGGTTATGGTGCCTGCCTTGCAGGCTTAGGGACTCAGATTCGATTCCCCGGTAACCATATACAATACTGGGCGTGGAAACTCACACCCAGTAGCAATCAGTACCACATACTACAGTGCCGGGCTTGGTGGCTCACGCCTGTAATCCTAGCACTTGGGAGGCAGAGGCAGAAGGATTGCTGTGATGTGAGTTGGAGGCTGACCTCAGGGCCAGCCTGAACTACAAAAGTGAGACCCTGTCTCAAAAAAACCTAAAAAAAAGAAGAAGAAAAAAAAAATCACCATCATTGTTGATATTATTTTATTATACTGCTACAGCAAGTACCCAGGCACGTGAGCAGGATGCCAGCTGTTCAGCATCCTCCAGTATCCATCCCACACTCTCCTGCAGTACCAGAGCCTGAG
Organism: Petromus typicus; assembly: GCA_004026965.1. Lineage (NCBI taxonomy): Eukaryota > Metazoa > Chordata > Mammalia > Rodentia > Petromuridae > Petromus > Petromus typicus. The sequence goes on along the minus strand of PVIR01025178.1, from coordinate 9,097 downwards.
CTTTGCCTGACCACATGTCTGCACAGGATAAAGATGACGTGGTACAGCCTTCACATATACAGATTTTTTTTTAACTGCTCCCCTACAAAATTCCTTGGACTCTGCCAGGCGGGAAAGGAAACTAGAGATCAGAGGGCTTTTTCAAAACACTTCCAAACAATTTTCCTGATTCTACATCCCTGCGCCCCCATCTCTGGTCCCAAAGGAACCGGACATTGCCAATTGTTGAGACTTTGATAATTCTATGATGTAAATTAGGCCGGTTTTTGGCTGTGCACTCGAGATTCTGTTTTTCCAAGCCCATGAAATCCTTTACCTTTCCGCTTCCAACATTTTGCTTACATTGTATTGATCTCACTGTTCCCAGCCACATGGATTAAGCCTTTTCAAAGACAGTTCCCTTGACATTTTAGTGGAGCTGGAGGCTCAGGGGGAAGGAACAAGAATGTTCTATATTCAGTACTTTTTCCTTCAATCTCAGTTGTTCTTTTCTATCAAAACTCTAAATAAACATTTAATTCACCCACTCTTATTTAAATTCTGACCTAAGTGTAAAAAATTAAAAAAAAAAACTTCTTAGTATTTCTCACCTTATTTTATGTTACTTCATTCTTATACTATTTTATTTCCTACGTAATTTAGCTTTGGCTTCTCCAGCACACTGTGATTCCCTTAAAAGAAGAAACAACATCTTAAAAATTTTATACCTTCTAGAGCAGTAGTTCTCAGTCCTGGCTGCATACTTGAGTCACCCAGGGGGCCTTTTAAAACTGTAAGGCTGCAGCCGCATCCCATGGCATGAACTTCCAATTTGTGGGGGGAGGACTAAGCATCAGTACTGTTGCATATGGTCAGGAAGCAGCGCTGAGTGATACCAGGGCTCTCTGGAGACATACTCTGAACAGTTATGCTACACAGCTACATACACTGTGCTAAGGCCTCTACTTTCCAAGGACAGCATTCCCAACAATCTCTTGGTCCTAATAATACAATCTTTGCAATGAAGAAACTGACCCACATAGTCGCAGAACATATTAAAAAGTGCATTAGCCTATACAAAGTCAGTCCAGTGCCATGAGTTTTATGTGTTGAGCAATACTGCAATATTAACTACCTCCTTCCCATGCGCGCTAGGCCCTGTGACCACGCTAACAGTCACCACTGGCCTCTCTACTGCGAGCACTTCAGCCCACTAATGCCTTGTTACTCCTTCACTCCTTGGGAGCAGCTGGCCCAGCAATCATCTCACAGGCATGAAGGGAACCAAGGCTATTTGGAGTGGCAACTTTCCAATTTTACAGAAACTATAAAAATGACCCAAAAGAATAAAACTGATGGAGCTATTATGCAGCAGAAGTTCCAGTATAAGTAAGTATGCAGGAGAAGCCTTTGAGATTCAGCCCACTTGGCAATTAAAGCCAAAGGGCTTGCCTTAATATTGCAGGTCCATGCTAGGTCTATTATTTTGACTCAGATTTGAGGTACAGACAGGGTAGTTTGGGAGAACTGATGAAGACTGAAATACCCTCCTACTAACACCATGTTAGAAAAGGCAGGAGTCATAATGACATTTCTCACTGCACACTGACAGGAGATTCTTCTTTTAGGCAACAGGGGTCCTCTGGAGATGGACAATGTCCACTACTGACTGTGCACAGTCTTGGTAAGGAGAGGGCAGGAAGGCAAGACACTGACCAGTTACTAAAGCTTCCAGGATTCAGAAGGGAAAAACAGATTCCATGCAGTCTGGAAGACAGAGAACCACTCAGATGTAGTTGGTAATTGAATCTAACTGCTTTGCAGCTGACTAGAAATCAAAGAGCAGAACAGAAGCAAATATCAGAAGGGGACTGGCAAAAACACAACTGGGCAAGGGACTTGTGATACATTAGATTCTCCCCGCCACAAAAAGTCACATTGGTAACTCTCAAAAGGAAGGAAAGCTACTTTTTTGCTTCTGAGCTTCCTAGGAACATGGACACCCTTTTAGGAGAAAATGGGAGGTAGAAATCAAGACAGTGAGAACTATGGTTGTAGGCTGCTCAAGGACATTTCAGTGCAGATGGTGGGCGCTTTGGCTACTGGTTATTCATAAAATTAATGCTGAAGAGATGCAAATCACTTAGCTTGGAGGAAGTGAGGACAAATCTCACTAAAGTTTTACCCTACTCATCAGCCTTCTGCCCCAACCCCTAAGGAAGGAAATACTCTACATAAGTGTGAGGCAAATAAAGGTAATTTGGCAAGAAGTGAATGAAGCGAATGCTTCACTGAGATTAGTTGTCGCCAAGTCTGTTCATAAGTATTTGAAAGAAATCAGCAAAGGCTAAGGAGCATGGAGGTTCCCAGAAGTCAGTGTGCCTCATGACCCACTTTCAGCAGACTGTGAGGTAAATTAAACCAATTAAGAGAGCACATCTACCACAACACCTGGATGCCAAGATGCTTCTTTCTTTTTCTAAGGAGAGCAGAGTTGCAACAATCTTTGATGTATATGGACAGGATAGTTAAAAGCTAAATGGTCTTGGGGCAGAAATTCCACAGAATCTTTCATCTGAAAAAAGAAAAAGTACTTCCTGTAGGCAAATGACTACACTGTCTAATTGGACAGTGGAATACTGTGGAAGTTTTTCCTTTAATGAACAATCTAATTTTAAATATCTAATTTTTAATATTTTAATTTAAATCTAAATTTAATTTAAATAAACACAATGGGCTTATGTCATTGAATATGTTACATTTCTTTCTTTGATTAAAAACTAAGGTAGGGCCAGGGATTTAGTTCAGTGGTTCCGGCACCTGCCTTGCAAGTATAAGGACCTGGGTTTGATCCTAGGAACCACATACAACAATGCTGGGTATAAAGACTCACATCCACCAGCAATCAGAACCACACACCACAGTGCCGGGTGTGGTGGCTCTCACCTGTAATCCCAGCACTCGGGAGGCAGAGGCATGAGGACTGCTGTGAGTTCAAGGCTGAGCTCAGGGCCAGCCTGAACTACAAGACCCTGTCCAAAAAAAAAGGCACTAAGATGTTCCTAAAGTGATTTAAAGTTTCCTTTCGAGTTTTAAGGAACTTTCACTTTTTGCAAAAATGAGAGTATTCAAATGTAGCATGTATAAGATCTTGTTTAATTAAGAATGTAACATTTGGTTTTTGTGTGTGTTCCCCTTTGGCTTTGAAACAAGTTTCTTTGTTTCTGCTGGAATCCGTCACTGGCAAAGACAAGAAAAGAGGAAAAGATGGGTTAAATGAGCAGCCTGCCCAGAAATTGAAAAGAAATTCCTCATTACTAAGAACGCTTGAGTTACAAGAAGCCAAAACTACAGAAAAATAATTCTTTGGCTAATTTATGACTGGCTGCATGCCACTCCTTCTGGATGGTGGCCAGAGGACCTGTGGGGAGGGATGGCAGGATGCCACAGAGAAGGTCAAGCACTTCATTGCTAATGCTGCCTGTGGGTGTAGCTGCTCACTAGGAAACTGAAAACTTTTCATCCAACAAGCTTCCCAAGCGATTTCTTAGCACATGACTCTAGCTAACTTTTACCTAACTTATCCTTCATCAACTCTGCCAATCAAAGCAACTGAGAAATCTCATCTATGTTAAATGAGAACAGAAAACAAAGTAATATGCTCTAATCCTCCAACTTTTACATAGGCAGCTTTGCTCAACAAATATCTGGCAAATCACATTAGTACTATCTCCCATGAAAGACTGCTTTTATTGGCTGTTTCTAATGTGATTAGAAAATGATTTTTCCTAGTGAATTATTAGCATCATTATTGTATGATTTAATAACTTTACTAAAGTTACTAAGTGGTGAATTCCAGGTTAGAAGTACAGAATTATCTAGCTCTGTTACAGCCTTCATGAATAGAGTCAAGCTTCCGGGGACAGTTGAGTCACTTCAGGTAAGTAACATCAACTCGGAGTCTGAACACAATGTCAAGTTGCTCCGTGCCTGACAGCCACCAGGCACAGATCTTCTGAAAGGATGCTCTAGGAGAAAGGATGTTCTCAGGTGAATTTAACAGAGTTTGTGATTTAGTTTACATTAAACAAACTAGGAAAAGAGAATCCAAGCATTCCCATACATTTCTGACCAATCTGAATAGTTCAATGAGAATCATTGCACTCCTTCTCGGCTCCAATAATTTAGTAAATCGACATAGACTATATTTGATAATAACCTTTATTGATTAACTTCTCTTTTAATTTTGAGGAACTTGATAGACATGTTAGATAATTTCCAGGACCTCTGAGAAACTGAAAACAAGGAGAATACAATGTTCTTTAAAAAATAGGAATTTTTTTATAATTGATGTAAGTCATACTATGAATCTGCAAATTACTTTTGATAAAACAAAAATCATTTTTAAAATCATTTTTCTAATTCTTCTTAAAATTCTGCTCATGTATGCGTGTAGCACAGTGTCTCTATTCCTTGTGTCCAGTCTGTGATGTATACGGCACATCCTGATTCCCTTTCCAATTCCTCTCTCCTCTCTACCCATCTCTTCATCCGCTTCCCATTTGAGAAAGATGTATCTCCTGCTTCCTGTTATCTATCTTTCAGTTTGCTGTTTGTTTTCAATTTGAGTTCAAATGTAAAGTTCTAAAAGACATGAATCAAGTCTACACTGTTCATAGTAACTACCTATGATTTCATTTTTCTTGGTCTACTTTAATCTAAATCTGCCTCCAACCTGCACCCTCAATGCTAGTGCTCCCACTGGCATGTTTGAAAAGCATCCACTCTCAAATGAAGCTTCTGGTAACACCTTCTGAGTGATGACTACAATGTCAGATAGCACTCATTAGCCAATGATTTAATTAATTAGCCAATTGTTTAATTAATTAGCCAATTGTTTAATTAATTATTGAAAAAAATAGTTAAATCAAAAGTTCTCTTCCAGGATAACTGATGGCATTTGGGTAATTCTGTGGACAAGAGAATCACAAAAGGATATTTTTCTCAACTTTGAACATGTGGATTTCTGATAGCTGGCTTTATCCCATTCTATAAACACTCAACATGGCAAAGTTTGCCTAATTAGAATTCTTTTTGTTTCTCCCTTTTCTATATAAATGTATTGCTCAAGCATTTGTCACTGAGTAAGCTGCTCACAGTAACCTCAGAACGCCAGATTCTACATTATATAGAGATGAATCAGATCAACGATTTTCAGCCTAATGCTATGGACATTTGGCAGCCACAGCTGTATTGGAGGTGTGGGGGTGGCCCCCTGGGCATGGGAGGATGGTTAGCCGCAGCCTTGACCTGCACCCACTGATGCTAGTGTCATCCCTCAGCGTGATGAACACAGCTGTCTTTAGACATAACCAAGATCATCACCAGCTGAGCACTAGCACAGGTATATCAATTCCTCTTCAGCTCTCACACACAACAAAACGTATGAAATATCTTATAGTTCATATAAAACATGTTATTTGTGAATCCACTGATCCACAAGCCCACTGTGGAAACATTCACTTTGATTTTTAGAGCAGTTAAAATACAGTCATCATTTGTATCAATTCTAACTTTGGCAGATCTAAAACCTTCCATTTAAAATAACTCACAAAAAGTCAAAGCAATAAATTACGAAGACTAGGGTAAATAAAGTTTTGCTAAAAACACTGGACCCCATTTTTCTAGGGTGATTCCTACATGAGAATAAAAAAGGGAAAGGCATATGCGGGGTCACAGGATGAGTCCAAGGTTTTGAGGAGCCTCACACTCCCTGCCACTGCAGCAGTGCCATTTCACATTGCCCTCATCAGTGCACGACAGTGACCATTTCATCACATCTTCCACAACATTAATTTCCCTTGTTTTGTTTTTGTTGTTTTATTTGTGACTATGAAGTATCTCCCATTTGGGTCTTGATTTTCATTTCCCTAATAATGAGTGATGTTGAACATATTCATGTGCTTATTGACCATTTATATATCATCTTTGGAAAATCATTAAAATGGTAAATTTTGCATTATGATTTTTTACTACAATTTTTAAAATAAAGTAGTATTTTGAAGAGCACCACAAGAAAAAAGAAGCCATATTAAACGTGTTCATCTAGTTCTACCACCCATGTACAAAGGAATGTTGTAATAGAAAGAGCAATTTAAAGTGGTGGATGCTCAGGAAATAAGAGGCTACTTAAAGCTGACAAAACTAACAACTACATTGTAAAAAGAAAAATATTTATATCTTAATACCTGTTCTCATTAAATTCCTGGTACATTTAGATATCTTACAGTCTTTATCTTCTACTAAAGCTTCTCTGTAAGTCAGAAATATACTTCAATAGCAGGAATAAATGATGCCTTCTGTATCCCTGAGAAATATGTATAATTTTCAACAAGACTTTTTCTTCAGTAAAATGAGTTTTAATTACTCAGGGACCACTGCCCCCCACTTTCTGGACAGCCATTCTTCAAGGAATCCCTGAAATTAAACCCCAGATGTAATCATCATTCAAGTAACTCCTCTAAGTTTGAATATGTACCAGAAGGCCATCTACTCCAATGAAGATGTTTCATGATTTATGTAAAAATATAATTGTCAAAAAATTTTCAAATTTATACTTCACTATGCTGGAAGAGGGGCTTCTTAAGCAAGATGATGTTAATCACTAAATTCTTAAACTTCTAAATATAAAAGGAACTTATGGGTGAAGAAAGTGTTTTCTTCTTTTTGGAATAAAGTAAGGCCACAGAAAGAACCTGTAATTGTGTAAAAATATCCCAACAATAAGCCTATCCTTTTCCAGCTCTTCGCTGATGAGAACACTGAGATTCAATGTCAACTCCCCAAACACTGGCATGTTATAAATGTAAATCTGCCTCCTCTGCAAACTTATCCTAGTTTGCTTTCCTGATGTCAGTGTCTTAAAGTATCTAATTATACAATTTTTGTGATATTTACATAAGAAAACAAGTAAATGGTTTTATTAGTTCCCCCAACCTACTATCATAGCTCACTTGTGGTGTGAAGGAATGAATAGAGTAATGGAAAAATAACAAGCCTGTGAAAAAGGAGATGTCCAGGCAGTAGATTCATTCAGCAAGTTATCCACCACTGCTTTTCTCACTTTATTTGCCTGTAATAGGTGGGTCAAATATATTGTAAGAGCCACAGCCAGGTAATATTTCTATCAGTATAAGAGTGTTAAAAACATGCACTGAACCTGACACACCGGCCTTTTTGAAACAGAAGACACTCCCCAGGAGACTGACAAGCGTGGGGACACTTTGCATGTGTGTGGCAGTCCACATTAAAGCACACAGTCTCTACAAATCCTCTACCTTTAAATGTCCTCTCCCATCCCCTGCTTCCCTAGGACTCTCCCAGATCCAACTACTGCTCCTGATAAAGAGATCTCAGCACCGAAGTAAGGTAAAGCTGCCATTGGATATGCAGGGAGTGAACGAGGATAAATCCTTCTATTTCTTCTCATTTTCAAGATATTCATACTATTTTGTTCTATCAAAGGACGAGGGAAGGTGTAGGCAGCCATTCGGTGACACTGCATACTCTCCCACGGATCATCTCGAATATAAAATCATTGTCTTCCTCTTTCATAGCTTTGGCTCTAATTATACAGTCCTGTCATTTCAATGTTACATAGTAGCCAGCTTCATGTCATTAGCCAGCAAACCTGAGCTCCTTCAAACTTTGCCTTCGCGTGGAGTGTATAATGCCTTGCGCCGGCTCCAGTTTCCGCAGCAGAAAGAGGAATGGGCTCATCACAAAGCGCACAGTGCCACCTACCGGCAGGACTCGTTCCTGTTCAGCGTGCCGCCGAAAGCCCGCTGATCTCACCTAACGTTTTTGCTCCGAAGTCATTTCGGCCATTAACTCAATATGTCAATCAATATGTGTTTTTTAGTTCTTCTAAATACAAATTACCTCAGCTTAGAAAAGAACGCTAAGCAGAGATCCTCCTGTACTAGCTAAAAATTCCTGACATTTTCAAAAGAGCTATTATAAAAGTAAGTATAATTCCTGTTCCTGTTTTGTTAAATATACAGTAACATCTATCTATCTACATGTACATGTACTCACATCACTATAGTTCACTTTTGAAAACAGAAACTTGCTGTTGTCGGAGAAGTAGCGATTTACATGTTCTCTTAAGTTGTTCTTCGTCAAAAGTTCACTTCTTAGTCCTAAAGTTACTATACACAACTGGTCAGAGAATGAAGGGTAAGTTCACTCAACAAAAGAGAGACAGTAAGAATCTAACTTACAAGATGTGAAAATAGTGCTCGAGTCAACTAGCAGTGCCAGGAAGAACTTCACAGAGAAAATTCTGCAGTTTTTCAGGTGATCAGACATGAGTGAAAGATCAGACAGTGTATGCAAGACAACTGAGAACAGAGAAGCTTCTCTAATCCAAAATTTGTAGAAAAGAGAGTGGATGAGGTCAAGTAAACCTCAGTCTTTGTCATAGTCTGTTAAGAAATGTACATTTAAAATGCTAACTCTGACAACTAGATAAGGAAAGGGCTAAAGGAGGTGAAGACCAAAGGAATGGTGATTACCAAAAACAGAAACAAGTTCTCTGGCAGAGAAAATTAAAGAACTGAAATAATGGGTGGCCAGGATGGAAATGACGGGCCAGATTACAGACAAAGCTGAAGATAAAATTATAGGACTGGCCTGGATGTGGGGAGTGAGGAAGAAAGACCCGAGGACCTCCCTGGTTTCAGGCTTGTGTAACTAAATCGCTGGTGACATACACATCGAAATAGAAAACGCAGTGGGGGGAGGGGTCTGCTAAATGGACATAATGAGTTTAGCCCTCCAAATAGTGTATTTCAAGTGATTACGGAACAGCGGAGTGAACATGTGCGTTGGAACAGAGGTCTGAACTGGAGCTAGAAACTCAGACATCACCAGCACATGAGCACCAGGAGGCCTGGTTGAAATGCCCCAGACAGGATGGTGGAGCCAGAGGAGTCCCAAGGCTGAGGGCTCCCCAACTCACACCAGCTCATGGCACGACACCACAGAGTCCTGCCAGAACAGCGATGGCTGACAACTGCTCGGCATCACAGTTATACCAGACAGAAGAGACTAAGTT
>PVIR01025177.1:0-24976 GCA_004026965.1 Petromus typicus | reverse complement strand
ATTCCAGCAATTATCTTTGTACTGAATACTGCAAAGTAGCTCCTTCCTTCGTTATGTAACCTTTTCCCTGAGTTGTCCTCACCCTACTTGTGAAAAACCTTGAAAGGAGCAAATAACTTCCTAATTCTGATGCCCTCTTCTTGGACCTCAAATTCTGTTGAAGGCCAGATATCTCTCCTATGTCCCAAAAGGTACTTAAATTTTAAACCAGCTTCTTGCCTTGAATATCACCATATTTGGGGAAACAAAAGGATATTTTCACATGTAAATAAAGTTAAAGTGACATCATGTGGATGAAGGTGGGCCTTAAATCCAGTGACTGGAGTCTATATAGGAGAAAGGAGAGGGACTTTGGATACAGTGAGACCATGAGTGATGGAGGCAGAGACTGGATTCTTGCAACCCAAGCCAAGGAAAGTCAACCCGAGATTCTTGTGCAGAGCCCTCAGAGACAGCATCGCCATGCTGACATGTCAGTTTTGGACTTCCACACTCCAGAGCTGTGAGAGACTGTATCTATATGGTTTAAGCCACACACTTGGTGGTAAACTGTTGCAACAGCAGGAGAAATCTAATGCGTGCTCCTCAACCTGTACATATCATTTGTTCAACGCTTCGATCAGCATTACCCTCTTCCTGTACTCACTGTCTACTGTTGATTATGAGCTCATACATTTAGCAGTACAAGAAATGTATTGCATTTCTCTATAGCTGGCTTTTGTTTCTCTGGGTGGTAGAATCTGAACTTTATTAATTGGAAATATACCATCATTACAGAGATTTTCACTCTCTTTTCCTTGAGTTTCTTTTTTGTCTGTTTGTTTTTTTAGCAGTGGCAAAGTTTATTTGAAAAAAGTAAAAGTAAAGAGTGAGAGAGAAGCTGGCTTTGCAAAGCAGTGAGCTTGAGCCAAGTACAAGGGGAAAAAGCAAGATAAAAGCATACCCTGGAGGACAGGGCAGGCTGTCAAGAGAACAACTCTGACAGCCTCCTTGAGATTTTATCTATGCTTAGGAGGCTTATAGATTGCCAAGGTTTCTGCAGGATATATGGGGCTTTGTTATCTGCCTATTATGGAAGTCACTGATACATTCCTATTGTTATCTGGTCCCCAGTCATCACTGTCCCAATTGAAAATCTGTCCCAGTCTCCTGGCATCCTGGGCCACATCTCTCTACTCTCAGATGCACAGGAAAATATTCTGCTGGTCACTGCACCATGCTGGGACATGTAGAGACAGTGAAGCTCTCTTAGGCGAATCTACCTGGAAATCCCTTCGCCCTCATTTCTACCACCTTACTTATAAGATATGCTGGTTTTATGGCTTATGTCTAGATTTTCTCCATAACTTCATGCAGTCATAGGTGGGCTTTTTCAGAGGTGGCTGGATCTATACGGGCTCATGGTGCAATGCTAGGATTAATCAGTCCACTTTTTAGTTTGACATCACCCTAAGTCCAGTAGCCTAGATACTTTCTGGCTTTGCTACCCTTTGCCTGCCATGAGCTGTCTGCCAAGCCACCTTGCCTTGGGACCAGCCAATCATGGACTGAAATCTGCATAAACTGTGAGATAAGGAAACCTTTCTCCTTTAAACTTTGGATATTGCGTATTTTGTCTCAGCAACCAGAAAAATGCATCTAACACAGCTGGGGACTAGACAGTTTTCCATTCTTAGAGAAGCAAGGTATAACCCCCAAACTTCTCTGAATTTAGCCTGGTCGACAGTGGGCCTGGCATGGTCTCTTTTCTTTGAAAAATGTAAATTTTTCCCTTCTACTGAGTCTCTTTTCTCTCCCACACAGGAAATCTTTTTTTTCCTCTGGGTGATGAAAAATTGGCTTTGACTAACCAGTATTCTTCCAAATCTGTCATTTCCCACCCAGGCATTTTTCTCATGTATTATGATTTTTAAAATAAATTTCATGCTTCAGATTCATTTTAGACTTACATAAAATTTGCAGATAGTATAAATTTTCCATGTACTCACACCAAATTTTCCCTATTATTAAACATCTCACATGGCCATGGTACATTTGTTATCATTGATAAGCTAATATTGATTTGTTTAACTAAGAGGGATAGGCCACCAACAGATGAATGGATAAAGAATTGTTTTTCTTATGTCTCCTTTTCATCGACCAAGATGAGACTTTTAATCCCTGCCTAGGTCGGATTAATGCTCCCTTCATCCTGAAGTAGCTGTCCGAAGATGGCTTCTACATTTAGAAGGCTCACAGATTGCTTACAGATTTCTAGCCACATTTCCATAATTCTTGCCTAATGATTTTCTCCTCTGGGTGAATTTCTGTGTTCTATTTAGTTGTTGAATTTCCTTGGGCTCCTTGTGCCTGTGACATTTCTCAGATTTGTCCTCATTTTTGATGACCTTGACAGTTTTCAGGAGTCCTGGTCAATACTCTTACAGAAATTTTATAGAATAACCCTCAGTTGGGATTTCTCTGGTACTTTTTCTTACACTTAGGCTAGGATTGTGTGTTTGGGGGAGGAAGATCACAGAGGAAAAGTGCTGTTGTCATCATAGTGCATCAGTGTGACATATCATCATTGATATTAACTTTGATTTTCTGGACTGAGGTAGTGTTACTTTTCTCCACTGCAAATTTATGTTTTCATTTCTTCCCCTCTGCATTGTACTCTTTGGAAAGAAGTTACTGTATATAGCTCACATTTGAAAAGCAGGGAGGCTTTGCTTCAGAAGGCTAAGTGCAGAGTATCTACATAAATTTTTTAAAATTCTTCTCTCCACAAGACTTGTCTGCTTTCCATCCTTCCTTCATTTATGTGACTGTGAGTCCACAGACATTTATATCTTGGTTCATAACCCAATACTACTTAAGTTTGTTGTGCAAATCCTTCCAACTCTGCCCTTGAGATCTCTATCAATTGGATCATGAGTCTTTTTCCCCCAGTTGGAAGCATTTAAAATATTTAAATGCAAAAAGGTAGGCACTGACTATTTTTCATACATGCACCCATAGGACTAACAGCTCAGAATTCCTGCTCTGTTCCTCCAACTTTACCCTGTGGTTGAAGCTGCTGCCCTACTCCCACAGGAACCCACACTACAGCTGGGCTATATTGTCTGTATCATACCATGGGCATGTCCTTGACAACAGGTTGGTCCTTCAGAAAACAAAAAAATAAAAGGATAGAGTCATGGATGGGCAGGCATTAGCTCCTACCCATCTGTGAGACTGTGAAGAGCATCCCTGGTTAAGAGCGATTTAGTGAAGAGGTGGGGTGACCGGAGCTGGATTAACTGTATACAGAGCTGCTGTCTGGCATTCAAGTGAGAACAGAAGAGATGAGTCAGAACAGCATGGAAGGCCCAGGTGCACACTGGGACCTCTCTGTGAGGCAGCGTGGGAAGAATTCTCTGGATCCATGTGCCAACATTTAAAAAAATCCAAATAATCAAGTGTGGAATTTCGCACTTTCTCCACTAACGCAGTTTATCTAGAGCAGTAATATACTAGATCTTTGCAGAAAGTAGAAGTGCACCTGCCATTCTTCCTGCAACCCAGCTGTCCAAGAGAATCTGCTGCTGCTACGGTTGCTGCTTTTCCTGTTTGAAACTTTTCAGCCTCCAGGACAACAGGAAGAAGTATATCATTAAGGACGTGGTCCCACAGACTACCTGGGAAAATCTGTATTTTTTTTAGCCACACACACGCACACACACACACACACACACACACACACACACAAAATGGGTTTGGTTCTGGATCATACCCTCTTTGAACCCATCAGCCCCCAGAGTCTCTAACAGGATCTCATATAGCTCCTTGCTGTCTTCTACCAGTAAACCTGCAGTCTGCTTGGTGCTATCTCTCATGAGCAGTCGGTCCATCCGGGCACTGGGTACATGGGCACTGCCAAAAACAGCAGTGGGGCTGTAGTTCAGGCCCAGTGTCTTTTGACACAATGGCATCATTGAGGTTTTGTTTGTCTGAGTAGCACTTCTTTACTTTCTGGTAACTATGAGATGCTCCAGTCCTAGAACCAGACATTTCTCCAATGAGCTCTGGTTACTGGTAATTAGAAGACTGTTTCAAAAATTCAAGGTGTGGGTACAATATGTGAGTGTCCTTACTGTAGTGTCCTTGTTCTAGCACCTCCGAGCTGACAGGACAAGGCGATATCTGTGTGTAATAAATTACATTCATGCAAATTGATGTAAGTATCTCGCATGTAACCATCTTTGGTAGACAGAATAATACCACTCCCTACCAAGATGTCCATATCCTCTTCCCAGGAACCTGTGACTGTAGTAACAGTGAGGCAAAAGCTGTAGATCATTCTTGATGAAAGACCCATTTTATACTGAAAATGGATAGTCTATACACAGGTGAAAGGGGCTCATCTACAAATAGAAGGGAATGGTCCAGCCTTACCTATGCTTTTAAGGACCTTTAGACTTCCATGGAGTTTGTGTCCTGAATCTGTAATTATTAGTAAATGAACAGTTTAAAAATTACCATTTTCTTATTTCCTTTCTATTGATACCATTTTCCTGTTATCTCATGCCCCTTTTCCCTAGCTTTGATTGATTTTTCATAAGGAATGAAGAGAATTCATAGTTCCATCTTCGGATGGCTATTCCAGGATGAAGGGAGCATTGACCTTCCTAAGCAAGGATTAAGTCTCATCTTCCTCGATGAAACGAGACACAGGAGAGCAATCCTTTATCCATTCATCTGTTGGTGGGCCTGTGCCTCTTTAAAGACTAGTTTTATTTAGAAACTGTTAGTATGACATTGTTGAGAAGAAAAAGTGCAACTGCATGGATGGTGGGAGTGAACAATAGGTATATAAAGTTGCACTATTGCAAGACTGGTTTATTATACAAGTACTTACACTTTTGTATCGCTGGTCCCGAACCAGAAACAGTTTCTTTTATTGTGTTCTGCTTTTTACACTTTGTTTAGCCACCTAAAGAAAATCTGCATATGGTACAATTTTCCTCAAAACCATTCCAAGTTGTATATTTGTTTTCCAGTGTAAAAATTACAATTTGCCCATGGAAAGGCTATGTTTAACTTGGTAAAACTGCTAAGCTATCTTCCAAAGGGGAGCTAAAATTTTGCATTCTTCCCAGCCCTGAATCAGAGGGCCTGTAGCTCTATATCCTTGCCAGGATTTGGTACTGTCCACTTTTGGTTTTGTTTAGGATTTTAGCCATTCTTAAGACATGGCCAGTGGGACTGCACTGTAGTTTCAACCTGCAGTTCTTTAATGACAAGTGAAATTGAGTATCCTCTGATATGTTTATTTGCCATATGTTCACTTTCCCTGATGAGGAGTCTGATCAGATCTTCAGCTTGTTTTTGATTTACTTTGGTTTCTTATTGTTACAACTCAAAAACTGGACCAACTATTTTGAAACTGAAAATTCAAGGAATTGTCTGTTCTGCCTCATCTTACATCTCTTTCCTAAAGCAGTTGCCATAGTTTGTTGGAGACTCATGTTGAAACTTAATCTTCAAATTCATATGTTGGTGGTGGTTGGAGATGGTATGTGGTATACGGGCGTATGTGGGATAAGGTGAGCTCACTAGTGTGGGGTCCTCGCTATGGTGTTAGCAGCTTCATAAGAAATAGAAGAGAGAGACAGAACTAATGCACTCTCTCTCATGTGATGCCTCAACCATTTATGATATAGCAAGAAGGTCTCAACAGATGCCAGCCCCTTGATATTTGAATTTCCAGCTTCCAGAACAATGAGTTACATAAATCTCTGTGCCTTATAAATCACACAGTCTTTGGTATTCAGTTAATCTGTACCTTGAAAATATATAATAGAAGCAGCAGAAAATAAATCAAACCAGCCCAGGAGAATAGAAGATGCTCTCAGGAGTTTTGGAGGAAAGTATTTATTGCCAGCTGAGACCAACCTGGAATTGCTCCCAAAGCAGTCAGCCCCCTTCTGAACCAAAGCAATGGTCTTAAATACATGGAAAAGAGGTGTGGTTACAGATATGAGGCAGTCAAGTTATTAACACCATATTTAGGCCCAAGGAACATAGAATGACATAATTGGGTAGGGGGCTATATAAGAGGTGAAGAGTACAGCAGCAGGGTCTTATTACATTAATTCTCTATTCCAAACAATACAGGTTAATTGGTCAGAAAGTTACGCCAATCTCAGGATATTTACATAGTTTTATTGTTTGGTTTAGGTTAGATGTATATCTTTGAAAAAAAATGGATGATGGCCAGGAGCAGGCAGTGAGAAGGCAGGAAGTTGGGGCCTGTCCTCCTTTATCACTGTAATACAAAGAAAAGGGTATCACACACTGAGTTTACATAGTTTTATTTTTATACAGCTCTTTTGGAGACAAAGATATTCCTGTGTTATCTGAAGAAGTGAAGGGCCATAAAGAAGAAGGGGCAGGAAGGGGGGCTGCTCCTCTGCCTGCCAGTTAACAGAAGAAACTACTTCCCAATTCAAAACTCTATTTAAAATATAGCTAAAACTATAACTTCAAAGTGAGCAAAGGCCGCAGCAAAGAGAGAAACATTGGTGTGGCTTGGAGGGGTGAGCACAGGCAATGAGACCCTGGCCCTCAACGAGGAGATGCATGCTATCTTGCTCACATTTGGAGCTTAGCACTGCAGAGACAGTTCTCTTGCTTCTTGCTCACTGCCTGTCAGTGGTTCTCCTTCCTTTACTATTCTTTTTACTAGCTGGTTTCTGGTGAAGGTTCACATCTGACTCATGCCCTTTCTCATGTCACCGGCTCACTGACCACCTCCCTTCCTCCACAGTTTCATCGGCCCATCCTTCCATCTGCAGGACTGCCTGAAGATCTGCATCTCTGAGTGAATGCTAATTATCTAATTATTCCACACAACACCCTCTGGGCACCCAGAATTCAATTTGTCCACAGAAAAATTATTCTGCTTTTCCTCTGGCCCTGCTTCTTTATTGCCAGCAAACCGTGTCCCGTTTTCATCATGGCATCGCTATTAGTAGCCAAATTCTGTCAATTAAAATTTAGTTCACATTTTACCTTTCTTTTCCCATTACAATGTCCTATTTCATTGTTCCAGAAGTCTCTCTTTTTCCAAATTATTCTCCACATAGTATTTTTTTCCTAAGCAATATTGCTCTCTGGTTCACTTCCAATAGCCTGTCTGTTGGTATAAAGCAACCCCATCCCCTGCACCCCACAAGTGTTCCTGTTTCCCCCCATCTGTGTGCCCCGAGGAGGCCAGCGAGGGACACTCATGAAGGGTCAAGCATAAGGCAGTGGGGGTGTTTCCCTGCAGAAACTGGAGCTCAAACGCCTCTCTCTATTGACATTTTAAAACATTTTATTGTACCCTTTAAAAGTGTGGTAAACATATACAGATAAATTTTTCTAAATATTTATTTTGAGAAAGTTTTAGAGTTGAAAAGGAGCTCAAATGTTTCCTTATACATAATAAAGCATTTATAATAAAGTATACATAATAAAGTATACATTTACCTTTCACTCAGATTCCTCAGATGTAACCTACTCAAAAGATGAAACATACTTGCTAAAGTATTCTCTCCTTAACTCAATGTTTGGAACCCTTTTTCTTGTATTACAGTGATAGAGGAGGACAGGCCCCAACATCCTGCCTTCTCATTGGCTGCTGCTGGCCATGATCCATTTTTTCAGAGACATACATCTAACCTAAACCAAGTTGGTCAAAGTCCTACTGCAGAGTTTTCCACTTCAGACATGAAAAAGACCTGGGCTTCTCTTGTAGAAAAAAGCCATAGAGTCAAGGTAAAAGCTTCTGGCTGGCCTATCTCCTGCTATGTATAGAGACCAGTATGGGAAAGAACACATGCACCCGGGATGAGGGTTGGTACAGAAGCAAAAGGAAGTTTGGGGCAGAAATTCCCATGTACGCTTATGTATCAGGAGTTAGAAATCATTTCCTGTGGAATAATGAGTGTTAAAAGCTTAAGCATGTATAGGCTGGAGATGTGGTTCAGTGGTGGAGTGCTTGTCCAGCAGGTACAAGGTGCTGGGTCTGATCACCAGTAACACACACACACAGCACTGATGTTTCACACACTGACAAGCAAATTGTAGCAAGTATATATATATATATATTTTTTTTTGTTTGTTTGTTTTGTTTTTTTTTTGAGACAAGATCTTGCTTTGTGGTTCAGGCTGACCCTGAGCTCAATCTCAAACTCACATCACAGCAATCCTCCTGCCTCTGCCTCCCGAGTGCTGGGATTACAGGCGTGAGCCACCACGCCCAGCACTGTGGTATGTGGTACTGGTTGTTGCTGGGTGTGAGTCTCCATGCCCAGTATGGTATGTGGTTATCAGGGATTGAACCCGGGTCCTTGCACTTGTAAGACAGGCGCTGGAACCACTGAGCTAAATCCCCAGCCCAAGCAAGTATACATTTTTAAGTGCAGATGTTTTAAGAAGGTATTTTGAGCGGTGATAGAACGATGCAGAAAAAACACCTCGAGACAGGAGCTCCTCCTGTCCTTGCAAGGTCTTCCTGTACCTGGGCAATAGGTCAATCTCTAAATGCTGAATTTTGAGCCTTTTAAAAAAAAACATTGTTTAAATGTTTAAAATTCACATTTATCTACTCAGCGGAGCCCTCTTCTTGGTAAACACTGTGTGGGCTTTTTGCTGTTGTTTTTGTAGCTCTTTATCATACAAATATTTGCTTACAGATCCATTTCTCTCTTGTGGGCAGTAACTGTCACAAAGCCCACACCTCTTTGGATGTAGGAAGGTACACGGCAACAGCAAAAACAGCAAAGTGTAAACACATAAATTTCAGAGTCGGTCAGAACCCATCTGTATCCAGCTTCAAATGACTATAAAGTTTTAGCCAAGAAAAGGCTTCATCAGGCTGCGGTGAAGACTAAATTAGATTACACAATAAAGCACAGGTACCTGGCATGTAATTAGATTCAATAAATGCTGAGGGTTATAAAGCTAGTACAGTATCTGGCGTATGGTAGGTATTGAAGAAATGGTAATTATCACTGTTATATCTATTAACACTACTAGCTTTTTTTTTGTTGTTTGAGTGACATCATTGATTGCAATAAGGAACCTGGGGGTGAGTCTGCCCCTGGCAGGTAAATGGGATTTTAGTAGAAAGCCAAATAAAAAGAGCTGGTTCTTTGGGCCTTGTGTAACATAATAACAAATTTAGCAAGTCCCTTGGTAGCAATTTCACTCACAGTGTTGCAAGTAGTTATTTGCGTTAGATAATCATCAAGAAAATCATTCCAAAGACTTCTAATCCCATCCACAGAGAGTTCTTTCAAAACTATTTATCCATTAAAACACAAGTAGGTGATCCAAGGTGAAGAATCAATAAACAGAGAAAGGAAAACTTAATACAATAAAACACAGATAAAATCAATTTTGTTTTGGTTATCTTTCCTAACTTTTAAAGGTATATCAAGGGGAGATTAGTACTTAGTATTTCAAGTCAGTGGTTAGGGATTAAGACAAGCAAATTTGGGCCGGGGATTAGCTCAGTGATTCCAGCACCTGCTGGAAGGTGCAAGGACCCGGGTTTGATCCCTGGTAACCACATACGACAATGTGGGTGTGGAGACTCATGCCCAGCAGCAACCAGTACCACATACAACAGTGCCGGGTGTGGTGGCTCACGCCTGTAATCCCAGAACTCGGGAGGCAGAGGCAGGAGGATTGCTGTGATGTGAGTTTAGGGCCAGCCTGAACTACAAAGCAAGACCCTGTCTCAAAAAAAAAAAAAAAAAAAAAAAGACAAGCAAACTGTCAGACTTAACAGCTGCTCCTATTCCATATGGCTTTCACTGCTGACTCCAGCTGGCCATTCACCCTCCTTCACCTATGCCTCCAGCTCTTGCTTACTTCTGTCCTTCCTCACGCTTCTATAACCATATTTGGAGATTCAAGTTCATATAGATCTATCCAAAGCCTTGGACGGCCAGGATTCTGACTTCCACTCACTGAAGCCATTACTCACATGATCGCATCCCAATCTTTATGAATTAAAGAACAGCCATTAAAACCAAACAAAACAGCTAAACCAGATCCTTGCGCTGGTGCCTGCAGCCCAGAGGCCGAACATGAAGGTGAAAACCACATGCCTGTGCCTATTGGTTTCCCTTTGGATGGAAGATCGAAAGCCCATAGAGGCAGTTGGTCCTCCCATGTTCTCGAGTGAATGTGATCCCCCTTTCCCAAGAGCTCCCCCCACCACATTTTCAAGTCTTCTTTCGAGCCGCTAACACCTTCTACTTCGTTCATTCCCCCTCCCCTCCAAATATGTACTGGAGCTTGCCCAGGGAGGGTCAAACTTGAAGTCTTCCTGGATCATCCAGTGCTCCTTAATTCACTCTGAGAGAAGCATCAGTCATGTGAGACACCTTTCTGAATCCCTTCGCTGTATCTTTCAAGCTGCCTTCTCTCTGCTAAGGCAGATGGCACATTCTAGCTGTGAGTGGTAAGTGCCTCGTCTTCTGCTCTGCTTCCCACGCTGTCTTGTCTTCCCCATAACTTTCCTTTACATCGTCAGTTCCTGTCTCTTAACTGTATTTTCACAAACATATAGCTATGCCCTGGTAATACCAACTCTTGGCACTGGGGATGTGACTCAGGGGCACAGCATCTGCCCAGCAAGCATGAGGTTCAGAGTTTGATTCCTGGCACCAATAATAATGATTTTTTAAGAACTGTGCTTCTTAAGCACATATGCGTCAAACATCTTCAGTTCAATGAATAGAATAGCACATTCTACCCAGATGTGGTGGCATAATTCTGTCATCCCAGCACTCTGGGAGACTGAGGCAGGAGAAACACAAATGTGAGTCCAGCCTAGGCAATTTAGAAATTTAACAAGATCCTGTTTCAAAATGAAAAAAATAAAAAAGCTGGATATGAGCCCAGTGTGGAAACCCTGGGTTCAACATCCACTACAGGAGTTGTGCATTCTAGTTCTCTGCAACCTCACCACACTTGCTACCAGCCTTCTAATGGATGTGCTGCAGTAGCTTATGGTGCTTGTACTTAGCATTTCCCTTACAATTAATAATAGATATGTTTTCATGTGCTCACTAGCCACTCATATGTCATTGTTTGTGAAGTGTTTGTTCAAATCTTTTGCTTATTTTAAATGGGTTGTTTTTCTCCTAATGAAGAGGACTCTGTATGTTCTCGACCCTCTGTCAGGTACGGGTATCGTAGCATGCTTTTCTTCTGCGGCATTCCTTGCCTCTTCATTTTTTTCATTATGTTGTTGGAGGAAGTACAAGATTTTAATTATAAATAAAGTCCATTTTATGAGTTGTTTTACTCTCATACTTTGTGTTCTACGGAAGAATTCCAAAGTTTCAAGTATTTTGTTCTGTATTTTCTTGTATAGTTTTATAGTCTGCACACTCAGAGTTTGGTCAAAGATTTATTTTGAATTAGTTTCTGTACATGAGGTGAGGTCTGAAGTTCTTCATGAATCACATGGTCTGACTTGCTTTCTTGAAAACTCTTCTATCTTCTGTTAATAACTGTATCTCCTTTTGGGAAAAAAACCCACAAACAATAATACACAGAAGTGCAGATGTCTGTTTCTGGACCATATTTTGCTCCACTGGCTTTAAATCTTGACATTTGTTTTCCTACTTGCTTTCTGTGGTGCCATGTTCTCCTGGTTTTCTCCTTTGGCCATTCCTCGGGGTCCTCTGTGTACATTCTTCTGAGAGCTATGGGAACCAGAACTTGGTCTAGGCTTCCTCTCCTTTTTTCCCTACCTATTTGGAGCTCCATGAAAGATCACCAGGTATTAATAAGAAAACAAGGAGTGGACAGAAAAGTGGGGATACAAGAGATGAAAAATAATGCATCTTTGAATGACGAGCACGTGCAGGATCCAGGAGGGAGATGACAAGACACATGGAAATTCCCTGAATGTGGTTGGCACTCAGAAAGTGGAGGACAAAGGCAAGACATGGGCAAAAAGGCCAGGTTAGGTATAGTCATGCAGGGTGCGCCAAGTTTGTACTTAAATCCAACAGCAGTGAGAGACTCATCATGATCAGACATGGGTGAAAAATGATACTTAGTGGCTGCATGTAATAGATTTTGAAGAATATTGGTCTTTTCAGAAATTTAAATTATCAGTTGAAGAATAAGATTAAGATGAACTAAATAAGATTTATATATTAAGATGAAATTTTGTATCTTATTTTGAGATAGTCTTGCTAAGTTACTGAGTTTCCTACTCTGGCCTTGAACTTGTGATCTTCCTGCCTCTGTCTCCCAGAGTGTTATGATTACCAGATGAACATTTAAAAAATACTGAAATAAAAGTGTACCACAAGGTTAACGTAGCCTATTCTGATGTGTTAAGGCTGAAGGTGGCTTACTTTTCTTCTTTAAATATAAAAATTTAAACAATTTGTACAATAAGCTTGTGTTAAATCTATAATACAATATTTTTTTAAATGCTGGAAAATAAGTATTTTATTCTTAGAAGATGTGCAGAGGTAGTGTTGAGAATAACGAAGCTGTAAGTTTCTTGTGTTACCAGGTTTGTGACTCTTGACTTTATTTCTGGTTTCAAGTTCACATTCGATAGATCTTAGATACAGTGGACGAAGAAATAAAATCCATGTGATCTCACTTAGTTGGGGAAAAAAAAGTTTAAGAATGAAAAAAAATTATTCCCATGGAATATACCTATCACAACACCCATGTTTCGTTCAAATTCATCTAGATGACTGGGAATGTTTTTCCCAAGTCATCCTTTTTAAATATGTGTTTGTTCTTTACAAGCTTATGGTATTATGGTGGAAATGAATGAGAGAATATTTTGAAATGATCTGGTCATTTAGGACAAGTATTCTACTTACACAAATACAAATTACTGCCATTATTTTTTTCACTCCACTCTGGGATCCTCAGCCAGCTTTTGAAATTTTATATAGAAATTTGCTCACAGGCTAGGGAGCCAAATGGACAAAGCAAAGGCGGGGAGCCAGGCAAATTAGCATGGGCATTCTCTGTAGGCCTGGCAGAATGTTGCCCTATAGCTTCAGAGGCAAATTTATTTGTTATAGTACAGATGGTTGCCTCAAAATCTTTTATAACAAATAGTTATTTCAGTGTGCCATTCTCATTAGCTTAGAACCAGTTCAGTTTTGCCTGAGTTACAGTGGATTAAAAAGTCTGTGTGTTTCAGACTTTCAATCATACAGATTAAATATATATGTTTGTGTGTATGTGCATGTCTGTGTGTCAGTGTCTCCAACTATATGTTAAAATTCATTTGCTTTAACTCAGGAGATAAAATAAGGATGTGAAGATGATTGTATCTCAAGTATCTGCCTCCTTCTCTTGCACTCTCTCATGTATTTCCCATTCCTGACGCAATTCTTGCTATAACTGAAGCTTAATAGATTCTGTCCAGCTTTCTGCATGTATCCTTCCTGTTCATTACCTAGAGCTCTCTGACTGACCTCTTCATGTAGACAGCTCTGGTAGCCAAGGAAGGCTCAGAGGGATTGTGCTCAGGTGGGTTCAGTTTACTTGACAAGATCCTAGAAATCTTCTCAGAGGCAGTTTCTCTGGATCCAGGTCTTGGAGGATGGCAGAGAAGAAGCCAGGCCACCAAACCATCCCCTTGGGGAGTATGGTTACTCACCAGTACAAGCAAATGAGAGCATTTGGAGACAGTAACTAGCACAATGCACTTGTAGAAATGCTAGCTGTTTGGGTAGCTGGAGGGCAGGGATCAGGTAGGCACTGGCAGGAGATGAATCTGGAAATGTGGTGAGTTCAAGAAAGGATAAGACCATGTAATGAGCTCACATATTGTTTGCAAAATATAGTGTGGTGAGCAACTATTTTCCTTTCTTTCATGGTATAATTTTTTCTGCCTAATTTGAAGCCATTTTAGTTCTTGCACCCATTCTCTCTCCTGCATGTCTTTCTGCTACTCCTGATCTAAGTCGAGTTCTATATTAGCTACTTAGCAGTTGTTCTGAAGAGCATTCTTAAATGGCTTTTGTCTCTGTTTTGTGCTCCTGTAGTAGAGTACTGGGTAATTTTTGTTTGTTTGTTTTTTTGAGACAGGGTCTCACTTTGTAGTTTAGGCTGGCCCTGAGCTCACTATGTAGCCCAAGTGACTGGAACTCAGAGTACTCCTCATGCCTCTGCCTCCGAGTGCTGGGATTATAGGCGTGAGCCACCACACCTGGCACTGTGGTATGTGGCACTGATTTCTGGTAGGCATGAGTCTCCATGCCTGGCATTATTGTATGTGGTTACCAGGGATTGAACCCGGGCCCTTGAGCTTGCAAAGCAGGAGCCAAAAAAACTGAGCTAAATCCCCAGCCCAGTACTGGGTAATTTTTAAAGAAGATTTTTATTTTTACAGTTGTAGTGGTGAGAAAGTCCAAGCCCAGGGGTGTAGGCAAGGATCTTTATATGTCCTTATTCTATGGCTGAAGATGAGACAGCAGGGTAGCAGCAAATGGCTTTTTAATAAACCACTCTCGTGGTGAGAAAACCACTCTCACAGTATCACCTGTTAAAGGTCATTCCTCTCAACAGTGTAACATTGGCAATTAGGGTGTCAAAACATAGACTGTAGGGGATACATTCAAATTACAGCACTGTGAAGAGAGAAAATAACAACACATTTAGTTGTAATGATCTCAGTTGGATTTATTTGTGATTCTAGAGTCAGTCGACTTTCCTTCCATAAAATAGAGTAAGCGGAGATTGAGGTACGAGGATCGCTGTGAGTTCAACACCAGCCTAGGCTTTGTAGTGAGTTCCAGTCCAGCCTGAACTAGAAAGAGACATCTTGTCTCAAACAAAACAATATAAAACAATAAAACAAAATGGAAAGCAAAGCAAAATGAAAGGAAATGAAATGAAACAAACCAAACCAAACCAATGAGCTGAGCAGATCATTCCTGCTGACAGGAAAAGCCTTTGGCAGGCACATTCTGGTCTGTGATTTCTTATCTCTTATCCACATTGTCCTTCCTACCACCAGCAGACCTTGGTCTGCTCTCAGGGTGACCAGTGCAAGATCAGGTTAGTAGCTTACAAGATGGTTTGACAGAAATCTCTGCCAGAGAAGAAAAGAATCATCCCAGTTACCCGAAGGTCTGAAGAAAGCAGAAATAAAGAAAAGAAGAAAAAAGAGTGGATTGGTTATTTAAAAGTTGCTCTCTGGACTAGGGCTTTAGCTCAATGGTTCCAGTGCCTGCCTTGCAAGGGCAAGGTCCAGAGTTCAGTCCCTGATAACCACATACCACCATGCTGGGTGTGGTGGCCCACACCTGTAATCCCAGCACTCAGGAGGCAGAGGCAGGAGGATTGCTGTGAGTTTGAGGCTCACCAGGGCTACATAGTGATCTCAGCATGAACTACAAAATAAGACCCTATCTAAAAAAAAAAAAAAAAAGTCACTCTCTTGTAAGGCAAGGACAGAAACAGACCAATAGAAAAATAACTTGTTGATGTCAGTTTGGGGTAGAGAGAGAGTAAAGATGAAAACAAAGAGAACTTTATTATCATGGTTGCAAAAGGCCTCTTTGGGTAATTTGTCTATCCTCTCTCCTAATTTCTCTAGTTACTTAACAACTTCATTTCAGTTTAGCACGAGTGACTCCATTCTTGTTTCTAATCTGGACTCTACTGAAGAGTCCACTATTCAATCACAATAGTGGCCCATCATTTTCATTCAGCAGTACCTTCTATATTTATCACACCTTCTCTCAGCTCCAGCTTCTATCAGCTTCCTGATTTGCTGTGTTTCTAGACTTTAACATGTCAGACAGTTAGATGATTTTGATGATCCTTCTGTTCTCTCTGGCAGAGCTTTGTCTGTTGGATCATATCAAAGCGACTAATCTGATCTCACATCAGCTGCCCTCACATCAGACTCAGATCTGATACTGCTAGGAAGGGAGAAAAGAAATCAAGGACTGAGTGTGTCTTCCAAGGGCTTCCTCCTTAGCAGGAATGGTGAGGAGGACCTTTCTCCTTTGACACAGCTTGGATAAGCAGGCATCTAGGGCAATGACATCTCTCACTGCCTGACTAGGTGATTTAATCTCATTAGATCATTAGAGCACTAGATGCCAGAGCCTGCTAACAACAAAACAGAACTCGAGTGGAGGGGGGGGTGGTGAGGATGAAGAAAGACAAGATAAGATAAGATAAAAGAGAGAGGAAACAAAAAATGGGATCGGGAGGGTCTCAGCACACTGAAGGTTGAAGACACTGAGTTTATTGTCAATGCTCCTTTTATAATACTCTTACTACAATGTCTATGTGCAAAAGATTACAGTCAGTGGTTAAAGATTTACAGAGATTAACATACGTAAGGGGCTTGGTGTCAGTCTGATTAATGTCTACACTCTAAACAAAGATGAGAAATCAAGGCACAGAAAAACATTTCAGCAGAAAATATTAATGACTTGTTTAACTGGTACTTCTTGACCAATACTTTGTCAGTTGTTCAGAACAGTTTCTATTCTTCTATGTTCTTTCCATCGTGCTGTTGTTAATTAATTGTACCTTGAAAGGTCATAAGCTTATGTTCTCGTTACATTTCCTTGAGAAAAGCATGCGGGGTGGGAGAAAGTTCAGTGCAGAGCCCAGAGCAGTTTTCCTGGCGCCAGCATGCTTTTGGCAAGTACCCAAGGCAGCTCCAAGTCAGAGCAGACCCCCGGTCTTTTAATTCGGGGCAGCACCATACAGTGCAGACCTCCAACTTCAGGAAATCCACCAAGCCCAAGACTAAAGTCCATGGTTCAAATGTCTCACACTGAACTGATTCCCACAACTAGATGTCAAGTCTTGACATTGAGAATGAAAAGTACATACCTTGCAGAGTAATTGTGGGAATTAGAGAACACACACACACAGCGCACACACACACACGGTATCAGCTTCATAGCAACTCCTCAGTAACAGTGACACATACATATCAAACTCAGTGTTCAAATTTAAATTTTTTTCGAGGCAAGTTCTTACTAAGTTTCCCATGGTGACCTCAAACTTGTGATCTTCTTTTTAGTAGGGCTCTGGGGGTGCTGTGCACTCCTGCTAGACAGTCTTTCTAGTTTTTTGTTGTAGTGAACAAAGAATTGGTCAAGACAAATGCAAAAGGTAATGAAGTTTTACTTTTATTAATGACAGGAAAAGAAATATGCTCTTTAGACTGAGTGCAGATCAATAAAAAGCAAGAAGAGAACTATACTGCAGAGTGCAAAGGGGGCCACTGGGCAAAGAGAGCACAGAGGTAGTGAGGTTAATAGCAGCAGTCTGTTGTATCCTCCACTCCTCAGGGTAACATCAGATCCAGAAGTATACATCCTGGTTCTCATTCATTGACAGGCACATCCACTTGGTCAGCTGGCTGGCCATGCTGTAATCTCCTGCCTCAGCTATCTAACTAGCTAGTATTATAGGCCAATGTTCTTGATTTTTAAGAAGCACAGAATGTTGAGCCTGATTTTAAAATTATACTTCCCCTAACCATTACCTCTATTGTTAAGCATTTTAAGTCTGCCCTAATTTTTCATTTTTATAATAATGCTAAAAAAATCATTGTGAATGCAGTTTTATTCTTTGATTTAAAGTATTTCTATTGATTTTGATGCATGTTTTCAAATAGGGATTCAAAAGATAAATGACTCCTAAACATATCAATAAGTCACCAGAGAGTTCTGCTGGGACTCTTGTGAAGAGCACTTTTGCTGGGACCTTTGTGCGGGGAGCTCCACCCTTGGCCACAGTGGGCTGTCCTAGCAGTGCAGGGATCTGAATCTGCACAGCAGAGGCATTCGGAGTCTTTAAGGCCAAGCTCTGAAAAACAGAGCAATGGCAAACAGCAATGCGCAGGGCTCTCCAAGGCTCCTTCATGAAAATTGATGTCCTCTAGAAGAGTGAAGAGTTTGCAATAAAGGCCCACAAGACTAGAGTGGTTGGTATTGTGATTGTTCTGTTGAAGCAGCTTTCATGGTGTTTCAGTACTGAAATTTCCTAAGGACCATTACAGACTCAAGGCCTAAGGGCCAACTATACATGAGAGATGACCTAGGAAGTAGTCATTTCCTGAAGGTTCTAAATATTAGCAAGAAGCTACTTGCAATAAGCATTTTACAAACAGCAACCCAGAATTAAATTTTAAAAATCAACAACAACAGAAGTGAGAATATACCTAAAGAAGACACAAACCCAGAATTCCAGATCAACAAAGGGAAATATAGGGAGCAATGAGATGGAACAACTTGAAACTCAACCACTTGGACCCCTGGAACTGGAAACAAAAGAGGATCTGGAAAAAAATGAAAACAGAAATAATTTCTCAGATAAGAACAGAGATAGAGATAGTTCCACAATGAAAGATATGATTAATAATTTCTGGAAAAAGAACAGCAACACAAACCCATAGCTCACACAAGAAAGGAAATTATAAGGATTAGAGCGGAAATTAATGCAGTGGAGATTAAGGGAATGATACAAAAAAAAAATCAAAGAATTAAAGAGTTGGTCCTTTGAAAGAATGAACAAAATTGATAATTAACCAATCTTTTCAAAATGGAAAGAAAAGGCTCCAATCTGTGCCATTAGGAATGAAAAGGGTAAAATCACAGCAGATGCAGCAGAAATCCAGAGAATAATCAACACCTACTTTGAGAACCTATATTCCAATAAGATAGAAAATACAGAAGAAATGGACAGATTCTGACACACGTATGAACTACCAAAATTGAATGAAAATATAAAAATCTAAAACCTCCAAATCAATCAGTAAAATTGAAAATGTAATTAAAAATCTATCAACAAAGAAAACTCTTGGTCCTGATGGCTTCATTGCTGAATTATACAAGAAATTTAGGGGCGAGATAACATCACTACTTCTCAAACTCTTTAATTAAATTGAAAGTAACACAAGACTCCCAAATTCATTCCTGGAGCAAGGATTACCTTGATTCCCAAAGCAGAGAAAGATTCAACCAAGAAAGAGAAGTACAGGGGCTGGGGATTTAGCTCAGTAGTACCGGTGCTTCCCTTGCAAGTGTAAGGACCCAGGTTCGATCCGATCCCTGGTAACCATATACAATACTAGGTGTGGAAACTCATGCTCACCAGCAATCAGTATCACATACCACAGAGCCAAGTGTGGTGACTCACACTTGTAATCCCAACACTCGGGAGGCAGAGGCGGGAGGATTGCTGTGAGTTCAGGGCTGAGCTCAGAGTCAGCCTGAACTACAAAAGTGAAACCCAGTCTCAAGTCTCAAAGAGAGAGAGAGAGAGAGAGAGAGAGAGAGAGAGAGAGATAGACAGACAGAGAAGTACAAGCCATTCTCCCTAAGGAGCAGAGATACAAAAATCCTCAATAAGATACTGGCAAAGAGAATACAGAAGACTATCAAGAAGATCATACACACTGTGGAGATAAGTGTGAAAATACCTCAAAAAACTATGATTATTGGTTCCATATGACCCTGCTATTTCCTTTCTGGATATATTCATGAAGGAATTAAAAGCATCATACCACTGTGATATATGTGCACCCATGTTTACAGCAGCAGTTTATGACAGCTATATCTTAGAAATAGCTCAAAAGACCATCAACTGGTAAGTGGATAAAAAAGTGTGTTTTGTTTTTTGTTTTATTTTGTTTTTAAAAAGGAATTCTATGCAGATATAAAGATAGATTAACGAGACATTTATAAATGGACATACCTTGAGGACATACTCATAAGTGAAATAAATAGGACACATATGCGTAAATACTGTATTGTTTCTCTAGTGTGAGAAACTAAAAGTGTAAATGAGCTCTAAAATGTATAATAGATATTGTGAGGTAGGAGGAAAATTTTCAAAGGGGAAGTAAAACTAACTTGAAGGGATACAGGCAAGGGAAATCAAAGAAGGGAAAGAAAAATTTGATGGTAAATGGAAAAAATGAAAAAAAAAGCTTGTGTATATGGGGAGATAGAGGGTTTTTTTTTTTTTTTTTTTTTTTTTTTAGGTTTTTTTGAGACAGGGTCTCGCTTTTTGTGGTTCAGGCTGGCCCTGAGCTCAGCCTCCAACTCACATCACAATCCTCCTGCCTCTGCCTCCCGAGTGCTGGGACTACAGGCGTGAGCCACCATGCCCGGCACTGTGGTATGTGGTACTGGTTGCTGCTGGGTGTGGGTCTCCACACCCAGTATTGTTATGTGGTTACCGGGGAATCGAACCCTGGCCCTTGCGCTTGCAAGACAGGCGCCGGAACCACTGAGCTAACTCCCCGGCCCTAGAGGGGTTTAATGGAAGACAGGAGAATGGGAAAAAATAAGTCAAGATATATCATGTACAAGTACAAATTCTCAGTGATGAATGTGATCATAATGTATGCTTAAAATGTACCAATAAACTCAGAGAAAAAAAAGAAGCCACCAGCTATCTTAAGACATTCCTCAATAAAATATGCTTGTTTTGTCCTTTTATTTGCTTATTAGATCTAAATGAGATCTCACTATTGGATGTGTGTCATAATGACTACCAATGTTAGATTTTTAAAATAATAGATCTCCACTTTGTATGACTGGACTATTCATGTAGTTTACTGATGAGGTTGTAAAGACTAATAAGATGAATTATATTGGTTTGCATATGTAAATATACACACAGATATACTTGAGAAATGCATTTCATTATATCATTAGATACACATAATTTTTAGGTGTAATTTTCTATCTATAGATTTTCTATATTATTTGAAATTTCTGTCTTAGGGCCAGGGATTTAGCTCAGTGGTTCTGGCACCTGCCTTGCAAGTGCAAGGTCCCTGATACAATACTTGGTAACCACATACCACATTACTGGGCATGGTGACTCATGCCCACCAGCAATCAGTACCACATACCACAGTGCCAGGCATGGTGGCTCACGCCTGTAATCCCAGCACTTGGAAGGCAGAGGCAGGAGGATTGCTGTGAGTTCAAGGCTAACCTGGGCTACATAGTGTGCTCAGGTAGCCTGAACTACAAAGTGAGACCCTGACTCAAAAAACAAACAAATCAACAACAAACTCAAAGAAACTTCTGTCTTTATGTAATATCACATTTAAAATCAAATATAAAAATGAAAGAAATATTTCTTTCTCTTCCTCCTTCCCTTCTTCCTCTTTTTTCTTATTCATCTTTTATATCACCTTCTTATATATTAAATTATTTATTATCATCATTACTTGCCAATATATCCAAAATGATTTTTAAAAGTATTTAATGAGTTCATTAAAAAGTTGGAATTTTTACTGATACTGATTAATAAAATCTATCCAGTATCTTGAAAAACTATTTGATTTTTTTCCTGTCATATATCATAACTCTCTAAAATATTCTTTTCTGTATTCCAGTATATTTCATAATTTATCTTATATAAGCATGCACACCTTAGGTTAATTAATATAGTTTTTTTTAACCTTATCAAAGTCTCTAATTGTCATAAATAGCTCTAGGCTTATATCTCAGGGTCTTTGTATTTCACTTAAAATAATGCCTTTTTATTAAAAACTGTTTTGTCATGGAAATAAATTTTTGAAGGGCAGTTTTAAAAATAAAGAAAAGAAAGGAAAGAAAGTTTCATCTGGAATTATTGGCTCTTAACCTCTTAGTTTAAATCCATTTTCATCTTTTAAAAATATCATTGTATATTTAATGGTATATATTTTTCTCTTTAAATCAAAATATGATTTTTCTGTATATGTTCTTTTTTGAGACTTTTAAAAATATTATTATTTACAAATAATGTTCCATACTTCTTTTAAGAAATAACATAATGCTTTGCTCATTGCATGATAATTTTTAAAGCCACATAACAAAAAGATAATAGAGGGAGAAGGGAAGATAAGGTTACAGTTTCCTCTCTTCACATTTCTACTTCACTTCTGGGGAAAGTCATACCCCTCCTTGCTCTTGCCACGCTGGACCTAGAATCAATGGTGTTGCATCTCCTTGCTGACAGTTTGAGAGATTTACCTGTGGGAAGGGGCACTCTGTGCATGCAGGATTTGACTCCATATCTCTTTTATAATTGGGTGATTTGCTCTGAGGAATGGACACTGTAGGTGGGATTGAGGCCTCAAAAGGCTCCTTGGCTTATGCTACATTCTCCAAATAACTTTATTACCTAAGCACTACTTACTGCCTATTGTTGCTAATGCCTCTAAATAAAAGGGTATTTAATTTCCTAGTCCTCAATATTAGCTTATTGGTGTCTGCATGGGACCATACACAAGTATGTCCAGAAACCAGTAGATGGGAACACCACTGTAACTTGATGGGAATTAGCAAATTCTCACAACTTGAGGCATTTGAATACTTTCTGCTGTAATAGTTAAATCCATTATAATTCAGCATGGATGTGTTGTCTAAAGTCATTCAATGCACAAGCTGAGTACTGTGTGCAGTAGTTTGGCCAAGTGTGGAGAGAGAGAGGCACTGAGGTCACTGAGAGTGATGGGGTGCTCATCAGCCTGACAGCTGCTGGTGGTGGAAATCCACAGGCAGGGCTCTCGGTCTCCTCCTGTGGTCCCAACTGGCAGTAGATTGTCAAGAAAATGGATTTATTTTGATGGTAGCTAAACATTGCCTAAAATCACAAACTGAGTACTAAGGGTTTTCATCTTAAGTAACTTTCTTCTAGGGCAGTCGTAGGACTTCAGATTGCAGAAGCAGCTGCAGTTTTATGGATGTCAAACTTGTACAGGGATACAATAGAGTTCTTGCTGAAGCCAAGGATGCTCACTTCAAAGCAGAATTTTGTAATACAGAACAGTACATAAGAGTATTATGTACAATTTGGGAAATGCCAAATGGTAGTGTTTAAGAAATGAATGAAAAGAAAGTATATGCATATACTATC
The DNA here is from genome assembly GCA_004026965.1 of Petromus typicus. NCBI lineage: Eukaryota > Metazoa > Chordata > Mammalia > Rodentia > Petromuridae > Petromus > Petromus typicus. Next base: position 2,059 of record PVIR01025177.1, on the reverse strand, counting down.
TTTCTTGCAGCCTTTTTCTCAGCTAGAGCCAAGGAACTGGCTATTTAAAGTATCATCCTGAAGAAACAGGAAAAGGAGAGGCAAACAAAGACTTTTAGAATAGTGAAAATAAAGCAAAGGGACTAAGAAGAAAATGGATGGTTGGGAGGGTAGGAATGAGGACTATCTGGCAGAGGTCACTATTTTCCACAGAGGCCTTGGGTTTTGGGCTTTGTTTTGTTTTGGATACTGAGGATCAAACCCAGGACCTTGCAACTGCCAGGCAGGTGGCACCACTGAGCTACATCCCTGGCCCTTCCATGAAGGCCTTGAGGGCTTATTCTAAGCAAACGGCCACAGCTATATGATAGGATGGGCTGTTGGATTGGGTACTTTTATACCAAATGTCCTAGTGAGTCAGATGATCTGAATATTTTTAAAATTACAAACATCTAGAAATCCTAGATAAAGTATTATTATCATATTTAGAAAAGCATAAATGAACTCACAAAGAAAAGTAGCAGCATAATTCACAAACAAAAGGGCTCTGTTCAGTCACACACACCTACAAGTCCAGCTACTGAAGGGGACAAACAAGAAGGACTGGGTAAGCCAAGGGGTTCAAGACCAGTCTGGGCAACAAAGCAAGACCTTGTCTCACAAGACTAATGAATAAGTAAACAAAGGAAGGGCATTAGGGAAGCAGAATAGTACACTGACAGTGCTTCTTTCATTTTCTTCCCTCTGTTTACTTGGCAATGTTGGGAACCCCAAAGTGGCTACTTTAAAGACAAAAAGAAAACAGAAAATGAACCTGTGCCAGCAAATGTGAATCCTTAATGGTTAATACTCACACTGAAAATGCATCAACCAGAAAAAGCCACACAGGACCAACAGAATTCCATACAGGAGTGTTTTTGGCTTGGCCTATGGGAAGGAAAAAAAATAACCCTTGAAAATTTGTAAACATGAGTTTATGCATAGTGGCTCCAAAGTTTGAATTTTATACTAAACACATAGTCTAAGAAACTGTAAGGTGATAAATTTTAAAAATACATTTCATGATTAAGAGATATCTTGCACAGGGCAAGAATAAGAAAAATGAAATTACTGAAGATATGATAATTAAAATTTTTGCAAAATTAACTTAAGGCATTAATACATGGAAAAAGAAATCTTAGGTTTCAAAAAGCTACATTTATACACTAATAATGAAACTGCATGACACCTTAACGATAATGAAGTTATTATAAAAGCAGCCAGAAAGCAAAGAAAATATCTACCAAGGAATATGAATTGACAGCAGATTCTCAATAACAAAAACAAGAGCCAGAAAACAGCAGGAACATTAAATTGTTAAGCAAAAAGCAATGCTAATTTAAAATTTTGTATCCTCAAAAACTTCAGTAATGAGGGCTCAATAAAACAATTTTTGATGAACAAAAACAGAAGTAACAATTCCTCCATAGGGAGCTCTAAAGGTTATATTTTGGACAAAAGGGCAGTTTTTCTCATAATAAAGGTCTGAGATACAAGACATAATGGTAAACAAAGAAAATGGTTTGTTTTATGTGACTGAATAGAAAAATTTCCCCAATTAAAATAATAACTATAATACCTAATAGAGGGAATAGAGAGGACTAAATATCTGAACAACAAAAACAGGTAAGATTTTAGGTGGAAAACAACCCAAATTAAAGTATTCTATGTTTCTAGTATCTTGATTAGCATTAAACATTTTTATATTGAATACAGACATTAAAAATTTAAGTAAGACCATTAGGATATTAGAAATGGAATATTTAATTTTCAAACTAATTAAAGGGAAAGGAAAGTGATAAGATTATAAAAATCCCAAAAGAAAAACAATGAAACAGAAAAAAGAATAGAAAGTACAAAACATATTATAGAAATCAGCCCCCAAAACTTTAATCACAATACATGTAGATGGATGAAACATACAACTTAAAATACAGTTTTAGACTAAAGTTTTTGAAGTTTTTTTATGTTATTCATGAGATAATTTAAAACATAATGATAAGTAGAGATTTAAATAAAAAGTAGGAAAATACAATAGCCT
>PVIR01025176.1:8725-25234 GCA_004026965.1 Petromus typicus | reverse complement strand
CACGGGCTGAGGAGGACCCCAGGGTCACTTCCTTAACGACCACACAGGGAGCAGCAGGAGCCTGGCTCTCAGGAGAGTCCTGGGCTGCGCTGCCCAGGGCCCCACTCTCGGAGCACAGACCCAGTGCAGACTCTGCACCGTGAAAGGGAAAGGAGGGTGACCGGAGGGCGGCGTGGCACCCGCCGGCGTCCAGGAAGCCGGCCCAAGCCTCTCCTTGGGCCAGCAGGAAAAGCCCCCTGTCGCACACACCAACAAAGCTTCTGCGTCTGCGAAAAGAATCAGCGAGCGCTTGGCTGGCTCCAGGACTCTCCTCTAATGACTCTTCCTGTTTTTCACAGCCCAGTCCAGGAGAACGAGAAAACAGGCTTGACGAAGGTCGGGTGAGGTCAGCAAGGCCCCGAGGAGAGGCTGCCGCCCGCCCGCCCGCCCGCCGCAGTGGAGGAGAGGTCGCCCGCTCCCGACCCACCCCGGTGCCAGCCCTGCTCCCCTGGAGCCGGTGCCCGCCCCACTCAGCTCCCCCAGCACCGCAGTGTGCCGCAGGCCCCGCTCCCAGTGTGGGAAGCCCAGGCCCATCTAGCTTCTCGAGGCCCAGGAGAGGGGAGCGGAGCAGCCATGAGAGGTGGTGAGAAGGGTTCAGGGTCCAGGAGACCAGACCCCGGAAGAAAGGAGGCAGAGACGCTACGACGGTGCATGCCGCGGGTTCCTCAAGTCAGACGGAAATGGAGCCGTGTGAGGGAAGGCCGTCCTGCGGAGGCCCAGAGGGCAGGAGAGAGTGGGCAGAACAGGCTGGGGGCGGTCCAGACAGCCAGGCCGTGTGGGGGGCCATGTCACTCTGCTTCAGCTCAGGGGCCCTTGACGGTTTCTCTGACTGGACAGAAGATTCTTCTGGCGCCTCTGGAGGCCAGACTGAGGAAGACGCAGGCTGGGCTCCCGTTCACTCCCTACACCCTCCTGAGCAGAGAGAGAGGGGCAGACTTGCTTTCCTAACATGCCCGCTCTGGACAGTGACACCGGCCGGGCCTGAGGCAGAACCAGGACCTCATCATGGGAAGGTGCCCGCTCTGGACATGAGCCGCATGTGTGTCTGGGAACACGAGACAGGGTCCTGGATGAGATAGTGCGGGGGCGCCCTGCGGGCCCTCATCGCCAACGTCCTTATTTAACCATACCCAGAGGAGGCTGGGACTTGGCCCTGCGTCCCTCTCCGCGCCGACACTCGCAGTGGCACTGTCGCCATGCCTACCAGCAGGGCCTGGCGCATCCTGTTCCCATGGCTCTGTCCATCCTGGCCATGCAGCCATGCCCGGGTCCTGGGGATGAGGTCAGTGGGAGCCCCCCATCAGGCCCGTCCTTACAGGCTGGCTGTGCTTCCTGAGGTGGTGGGTCGGACAGGTCATCTGGTCGACCCCGCGTCACACCTGACGGGGAAACAGCAGTATCCCTGCTGCCCAGCGTCCCTGCCCTTCCAGTCCCCCCACTGACCCATTGCCATGGCAGTGAACCCCAAGAGGTGCTGAGGACCAGCCAGAGCAGGAGGGGCAGGTTCCACAGATCTAAATTAATTGGACTCAATCTGAGTTAATTCTGGCGTCCCGGAGTGAGAGGTAACAATTTCAATGTACTGAGTGCTTTCTCCTGTGCCAGACAACATCTGAAGTGTTTCCCATTAATTATCCCCTTTTGCACAATGCCTCTGTCCAGCAGGGCTCCCTGTCCACTCAACAGAGACAGCTCCAGAGAGGAGAAAATGGCTCACAGCAGGGGTGCCGCAGCCCCCCACCCACCCAGCCACACCCCAGGGCTGTGTGATTCCGAAAACTTCCTATTTTTCCACGTACACCGGGGTCCCTCAGCGACCCCCAAGAATGGGCTCCTCAAAGCATACATCCAGATATTTCCCAGGGCCGGCCCAGGTTCAGAAAGCCTGCCTGTTTTTCTCAAAAGGAACCCCGATGTGTGAGCCCCTCAATAGCAAATCCCCGGGACCTCGTGCTGCTCCGGCTATCGGTACTGGTTCTGAAGAGCGGTGTGTTTAATCCCAGCGGCACCTGGTGAGTTGAGGTTTCCCAGTGGGGAGGGGGCCCGAGGAACCCGCCCTGATCCGTCCAGGAGGACTACTCAGAGACCTCCCCATCCCCTCCAACAAGGCCACTGATGTATGGCCCCGACACCAGGAGCCATGACCTGGGAAAATCCAGCTGGCTTCTGTGGCTCCGGACATCTGGATTCCCTAACGGCAGCCGCAGCAGCGCGGAGCAGAGCCAGCCATGCAAGGACACTTGGGAAAGCATTTGGAGGGACCTGCGCCAGGCGCTGCCTTCAACAAACAACAGGACGACGGCCGGGGGTCAGCGGAGCCGTGTTGACGTGGGCTCGGGCCAGTCCCCTAGCCAGTTCATTAATAGCTCTCTGGGTGGCCTTGGCCACTGCAGCCTTCCCCACAGGCCTCATTTCCTTACCCAAAATGACACAAGACAGAGGCTGGGTGGTTCCAAAGGTGATTTCCTCCTCTGGCTTTTCAGATTCTCGGTTCCTACTGTAAAAGGAAGGCTGGGCGCAGGGCGTGGCTCAGGCGCTGTCCCGCACAGCCAGCCGGGAAAGTCTCTCCTTGCTCTGGGGCCGTTTCCCCGTCAGGTGTGTCGTGGGGTCGACCAGATGACCTGTCCGACCCACCACCTCAGGAAACACAGCTGGGTCTCTTGTTCCTATCTATCTATCTATCTATCTATCTATATACACACACACACACACACACACACACACACACACTGTGGGCAACCTCACTCCTCAGAGTCCACCCGGGCACAGCCTGCTGACCGGGCGGGTGCAGCAAACCCGACACCGCCTTGCTCCCTGGGACACACAAAGGAGTGTCTCTGCAAACAAATCTGATGCTGGGGGCCCTGCTGCTGCGGATTCCGGCCACCGGTGGGGCAAGGTGTGGGTGTAGCCGGGGGCCCGAGTCCCTGTCCACACCCCAGACGTGCCCTGTGCGCTGTCCACAGTCCACTGTACCCGAGTCCGCGTCTCCACGCCTGTCTCCTCCACCAGCCTGCAGGGCACCCCACCCGAGGTGACCCCGGCTGACCCTGGTGGCCCTGGCGGCCCCTCCCATCTCCGTCATCAGCGCCCAGTCCTGGGAAACAGCCGTCACTCTTGCAGGTGACAAAGCGCAGTCCTCGAAGTCACAGACAGGTCACTCACAGGCGGGCCGGAGGCAAGCCAGGTCACCACGATCCCCGCGCCCACGGCTTCCCTGCTTCGTGGGCCAGCCCAGGGTGGTCCTAGAGACCCGGGTGGGGGCAGTCACCACTTCCGGGCAGGGTGTCCACACCAAGCCCCCGGACGTGCCCCGGGTGAGCCTGGGGTCAGTGTGTCCCGCTGGACTCATCCTGCTCCATCCTACCAGCAACAGCAGACGCCCGTCTGTGTCCCGGTGGGGCGCTCGGCACCCCGCCTTCTCTCCCCAGACAGGAGAGCTGTGGTCCCACCCTGCCCCAAAGCATTTCCTGGACTCCGCCTCCTTCCCAAGCTCACCATCCCCTTGGGTCGCGGATGCCAGACCTTTCACTTCTTGCAGGTAAGGAAACGTAATCTTTCATCATAAAATATGTTACGTTATCAGGGGCCATAAAGCCCTGACTCGGAGGAAGGTGGGAGGGACCCACACAGGGTGCCGTGGAGAGGTGGACAGCGCCAGGGGGGCTGGGCCTGGACCAGGCAGATCCTCGCTGCACGCTGGGCCCGACAGTGACCCCCCAGGGCTCTCTGGGCTTATAGGCAGAACAGGGCCCAGGGAAGGTCACTTGTGGCGAAAGCGAATATGCTGACATTCAAGCCACAATCATTTCTTTCTTATTTTCTCTTATTTTTTATTTTACTCTTTCTACTTTGGATTTCTCATATAAGAGAAACTATGAGATGGTTACACTTGTGTTTCTGATTTATTTCACTTAACTAAGGGGTTATGAGATATATCCGTTTTCCTACTAATGACTTGAGTCCGTCCTTCTTCAGGGCACAGTAGTACTCCACCGTGTATAACTTTATCCATTCATCTGGAGACAGACATATGGGCTGCTTCCTGTATTAAAATGAAAGAAAGACAGTAGGAAACAAAGAGATAAAACTGTGGCAAAAGGGAAGGGGACCAAGAAATTGGGGCTGGGAGAAAAATAAAGAGCCAGGCTGCGTTATGTGCCGCGTCTCCCCACGTGGTCATGATGCACCCCAAACAAGGCCTCCTACGATACAAATTATTTTAATTTTTCTAAATAAACAAAAGGTCATGTTTCCTTGCAGCTTAGAGGCTGCAGTGGCTCCTCACTGCGTTTTGGATGGACTTCCTCCAGCATGTGTCTGCAAAACCCCTGGACCCAGCGTCCACGGCTCCCTGAGCTCCGAGTCCTGAGCAGCACGTCCAGCGCGTCTCACACCCGCTTCCTGGAGCCCCGCCCACCTGGCTGCCCCCGCCTCCTTCACAGCGGACGCCCCCTCCTCCCCTCCCCCATCTTCCCTTCCCTCTTCTCCTCCTCCAGCACATTTTCTGTGGGGACCCCAGCTCCACCCTGCCTCAGAGCACCTCCAACGCCCAGACTCCCCGGTGACCATCCCAGGCGCCGAGGTCCCAGCCTCCCTCAGTCCAGGAGGCATGAGGGGAAGTCCTCCTCTGCCCCATACCCACCGCATCCTGCCGCTGTGCTGACAGGATGTCATCGTGGAGCGGGGAGGCGGCTTTCCTGCACTCCTTGCCTCCTTGGAGGCCGGCGCCCTTTGCTCTAAGAGAACGAGGCACTGGGACGGCTGTGGTGGACACCACCGCCCCCTTACACCCGGTGACTCTCCGCCCAGGGCTGGTGACGGCTGGCGGCCGCGATCCCGATGGCCAGGGCTCCCGTCTGGACGTCTGTGCGCCTGGACCTTGATTCACACCCTCTCGGTCATCACACACGTCCAGGCTCCTCGGCCTCAGCCTCACAGCAGAGCAAGCAGAGGCTCAGAGAGGGTAAAAGATGCTCCCGAGGGCACACGGTGAACAGAACACAAGAGGGGCCGCACGGGACTGTGGGCCCGCACCTCCTGCGGCGTGGGGGGGCTGGGAGGGGACACCTTCCCCCGGCCAGTGCTTCCCTAGAGAGAATCGCCCAGCGCTGAGAAAGAGCCAGGACCAAGGCAGGTAGGAGAGAACTCCCAGCCTGGACTCACCAGACGAGAGCTTTTCCACCCAGGAGGAGACCGGCTGGCAGGTGGGGTGACACTCAGAACTGGTGCCGCTCTAGGGGCAGCGCAAAACCCAGTGATTCCACCGGCACAGCAGGGGCTCAGGAAATGAAACACAAAAATTCTGTTTCTCAGCCGGTTGTGGTAGTAATCCCAGTACGTAGGAGGCTGAGGCAGGAAAGTTTCCGAGTTCAAGGTCAGCCCGAGCTATATAGGGAGACTCTGTCTCAAAAACAAACAAAAAAGCCAAACAACAGCACAGTTGTTTTGCTATGATGTGTGCTGTTTTTCTTTCTTTTTCCTGTTGAAGTGACAGCCTAGGAAGAAAGCTCGGGACCAGGGCCTGGGTTTAAATTTCCCTTCAAACTGCACTACCAGAGGCAAGTGTCTCATAACTGGGAGACAGAGTCCTGCCTTCTTTGTTGCTGAACGGATTAGACACATGGATACACAAAGCAGAACAGGCAAGGCTCAGAGAGGCTGCGGCCCACAGGCGTGCACAGGATGGTGGGGGGCCTCGGGCTGGGAGAACCGGAAGCTTCTGCTTGGTAGCGAAGTACTGTAACCACCATTTCTGTTTCCGGTACTTTGCTGAAGCTATCTTTGCAGTGCTGCAGGCCAGACAGGAGGACAGAAAGAGCCCTGTCCCCACGGCCAGCCACCAGATCCGAGCCAACACCTCCCTCCGCCCACTGAAGCAGACAGGCCAGGACAAGGCCTCTGTGGAGGGAAGAGCGAGCTATCCAAGCGGCGCTCTGCCCCCCATGGCTCAGGGGACCCTCACCTGAGCCTCCAGCCTGACAGCCCTCCACCGCTGCAACCCCAGGTCACACCACTCAAGTGAAGCTTCCTCTCCGACTGAGCCCTGCCGGTGCTTCTCCACAGCCCGGGGGAGCCGCCATAGACCCCCTCCGTGTCTCGAGATAAGATCGGAACATGGTGGCCCAGTGCCGGCTGCACATCAGACTCATATCTAAAAAACATTCACTCATGGGCCGGGGAGTTAGCTCAGTGGTTCCGGCGCCTGTCTTGCAAGCGCAAGGACCCGGGTTCGATCCCCAGTAACCACATACCATAGTGGGCGTGGAGACTCACCCCAGCAGCAATCATTACCACATACCACAATGCCGGGCGTGGTGGCTCACGCCTGTCATCCCAGCACTCGGGAGGCAGAGGCAGGAGGATTGTGATGTGAGTTTGAGGCTGAGCTGAGGGCCAGCCTGAAGCACAAAGCGAGACCCTGTCTCAAAAAACCTAAAAAAAAAAAAAAAAAAAAAAATTCACACACGCAGACCCCACCAGCAGCACCTGGACTCAGGGTCTTGGGTTGAGCCAGCTGTGGAGTGGCACCCACGTGAGCCCTGGGTGCCGTCTAAAGGGGGTTTCTCAGGGGTGGGAAGGTCCCGTCCACCACCATCAGCTCAGGCTCCCAGCAGCTGAATCGTGCCGGGGTCACTGAGGAGCTGAAATGTTCACTTAACTTCAGATAATGAGCATTTTTATTTCCACAGCCACGTGCGCTTAAGGAGTAGAAAGGGCCCGGACAGAGGCAGGAAGTGAGGAGCCAAAACAGGCACTTTCCGCACCAGGGAGGGCGCCGCACCCCGAGGAAGCCCAGTGTTTGCGCCGCCGCAGGCAGTCCTGTCCCACCTGGCCCGTCCTGGCACCGCGGGAGGAGGAAGACGCGCCACGCCAGCTTCCACCGGAGCCTGGAAGCGGCAGGAAGCCGGGGGCAGGCTGAGGAGGGCAGCTTCTATTTTAAAGACGATTTCCTCCGCGGCCGCACTCCCCCCACTCGGACGGGGCAGAGGTCGAGACCGACATTGTGTTGCTGGACATTAAACGGCGTCCGAGGTCACCCGGCAGCTGGCTGCCGTGTCCTGGCCGGCGGCTGGGGATCAGACTCACCCCTGCCCCCCGGGAGCCCCGGGCCAGCGCAGCCAAGGGCACCAGCTGCTGGAGCCAGACCCCAGTCCCCAGCGCACCCTGAAGATGGCTGATTCCGTCCAGGGACCCCAGGGCCCAGCAGACTCCCGGGTAGCCATATCTGGGATGCCCAGCAGTGCCCGCCTGCCCTGGGTCCTCTGCTCAGGAGCACCCTGGGCATGGGAGGTGCAGCCAGGAGGCCCCAGGCTTGGACGGTCTGGGGTGCTGCAGGAGCTGCAGACAGAGTCCGGCATCTGGACAGGAAGCTCTCTGAGCCTGGCCATGAATGCTCAAGTGGGGCCAGGGCACCCTCTTGACAAGGTAGCTATGAAAAGGTCCTAAGATGATGGATAAATACAGGACAGGTGGGCAGGAGGTACCCAGGGGTGGGCAGCCCCGTCTCGTCCTCAGGACCACTCACCTTTACTTTGTGCTTCTCCCTGCTCCTCTCTCTCTCTCTCTCTCTCTCTGTCTCACCAGGATCTGAGCCCAGGGACTTGGCATCTATGTCCCCAGTCATTTTCTTAATTTCTTATTTTAAAACAGGGCTACGCTAAGTCACTGAATTCCCTGGCTGGGCTCCGCAGATGAGACCTCCACCTCTGCCACCCTAGGGATGGGATGGTGGTTTCCATGGAAACCACAGCAACTCGCAGCCAGGGTCTCGCACAAAAGCCCTGTGCCACCATTTGAGAGAGAGGGGACCTCAAAGTGGGGAGAGGGCCACACACAGGGAGAGTCCGGCCTCTGCCACGCTGAAGGAACACACGTGCATGACCACACACACACACATGTGTTCACACGCATATACTCACCTCCACATGCCTGTACACACTTCACAAACACACACACGTAACTCGGGCTCACTCTTCAACACGCATGTCACATGCACACAGCCACGTCCAAGTGCACTCACCATGTGTGTGCGTTCACACATACAACACGCGCCTGCTCATGCTTGCTCACCAGCCCCCCAGCTTGCTCCTGCCTGCACTGGTCCAGGCTCCCTCCCGCCTTGCTGTCTCTGAGCCCCACGCTCCCAGGCGCCGCCCGTGATCTCTTCCAGGCCTGGGGACAGAGCCCGGGGTCCTCGGCGGCCAGCCAGGAGCCGTCCATCCCGGGAAGGACAAAAGACCGCAGATGGCCACGCAGGCATCTGGGTCCCCTCTGTGGCGCCCGCAGCATCCTCTCCCTGTGTCGGCTCCGATTCCGGGGAGCACAAACCGGGCCCCGTCCAGGCTGAGGCTCACACCGCGAGGAGCAGAGCTCAGACGCCGCTTAGCCTCTGTCTCAGGCCACAGCCCCTCCAGCTCCTCCTGTCTCACACGAAGCAACTGTCGGCCAGTGAACTCTCTCTTTATGTGTGCATCTGCCTTTGATTTTTTGTGTGTTATCACTGGCTGGGACCCCTCCCGTGTGCGCGCCACAGCCCCAACCTGTCTTGTTCTCCTCCGGCCCCCTCCCGCCGTCTCCACCTCCTGTCCCCCCACCTCAGGCTCTCTCTCCCTCCCTGCTCTCATCCTGTAGGCAGAGCTGGGAGCCTGGCCGGCTCAGGATGCATCAGCGCCAAAAGTGCCACATGGCCACCGGTGAGGCTGCTGTTGCTCCAGCCCTCTCCTCCAAGTCCAGAACTACTATATCACAAAGCAGCACCATGGACCCTGGTCCAGGGAAGCTCGCTTGCCCTTTCTAGAGCTTTGTTACATAAAGAAAAATGTGGAGCTGGGACTAAAGGCTCCTCCTCACTCGGCCATTTTAAGACTGAGAGGGCAAGAGTAAAAACCACCATGGAACCCGGGAAGCCTCCCAATGCCACGGGACCCTCCTGCCCAGCTGGGTCCCCCAGTGTCAGTTTTCTCCAGAGGCCTCTGCCCTGCACTCCCCCTCCTGCCATCTCAGTTCCTGGGGAAGTAGAAGCTCCCGAGGGCCAGAGGACAGAGGTCAGAGGTCACCATCCTGGCCAGGAATGGCTGCAGTGCTTCCCGCAGGAGCTGAGCTGCCGCCCACCCTGGGAAACCGAATATGGTGCCTCCGCTGAGAGCTTTTTGCCCTTTAAGGGAAGGAAGGCTGTGTTCGGGCCAGAACTTATTTACAGTTTGGTGGGGATTTGGACCTGACCTTGCTGGATGCGGCCGGTCCAGTCTTCCCTCCTGTCCTCCTTCAGACTGGAGCTCCGGTCCCTGTGGACACACCCTGGGGGCTTCCCCTGTTCCTAGTGTTCCCCAGCGCCACCCGGGCACTGCCCTCCGGCCTCGTCTCCCTGCCTTTCCAGATGTGGCTGGGATGGGGCCCAGCGCCAGTGCCATGGCTGGTGACGCGTCTGCTCCCGGGGAGGAGGTCTGACAGGACACCGGAGCGGCACGCGCGGCCCAGACTTGCCGTGCGCTCGCTTTGTGCCTGTGGCCAGCCTCGCCGAGGTCCTCTGGGTGGGGAAGACTCGCTGGCCTCTCACCAGGGTCTCAAGCAGCCCAGGCAGGGTACACCACCCACACCCAGCACAAAGCCCAAAAGGAGCCCTGGCACTGCCCAGTTCACCAGCCCTCGAGGCCGCCCCACATCTCCCTCAGCCCGGAGCCATCGAGACGTGGCCGAGGTGGCCAGCAGGACGCCCACCCCGAGGACACTTGCAGGACAAGAGTCAGCCACAGTAGGCTGGCCAGGCAGACAGAACGCACCTGACTCGGCGGAGGCTGGAGTTGCCGGGGCCCCGCCCCGTTAGGCAGGCAGCCCTGCGCCCCAGAGTGGAAGGAGACTTGCAGGACATGGTCACTTTCATGTCACGAGTTTCGTCTCAGCAGGGCATGACTGGGGCCGAGCAGGGCCCCCGAGGGGCTGTGTTGATTTCCCCTCCCAGATGCCAGCGCCCCTGCCGGCCACTCTGACCTGACGACACTCGTGTCTGCGGCCTGAAGGAACTGCTTTCCATTTCGCTTTTCTTTTCACAGAACCCCAAACTCCTGCTGAGAAACTGCAACCGGAGCTGGTGATGTGTCCTAGGAGGTGTGACGGGCACCAGGAACGGCAGCAGGCTCCCTACGACGCTGACACAGCCCAAGGCAGCTGTGGCCTTGTCACCAGCCTTCGTCCCACTGGGAACCCACCTTTTTAGCAGTGGATTCCCCGAGTGGGGGGTCCAGCCCACGGTGGCATACCACATTCCGAGCTGCAGGCTGGAGTCCACTTCCAGCCTCTGACAGCAGAGAATGGCAGAGCAGGTGACAAGGGTCCTGAGCTGCATCCTCCACCCACAAGAGCCCCCCACCAGAACCAGCGGCCCTGGCTGGGTCCTGCGAGCCCGTTCTCCAGCATCCCAAGGAGCAGCCTGACGCCCTTCGTCGAGCTACAAGGAAGCGAGCCTCATGCCCACTGGGCTGGCAGAGCCACCGCGGCCCAACCAGACCCCGAGCTATGACGCCTGACGCCCCGGACCCAGACCTCACGGGGCAGAAAGTAAACTGCACCAAAATGAAAGGCGGCGCCAGAGTCCTCTCAGGGCGGGACTGCGCACAGTCCCCACCGGGCAGCACTGGACAGCGGCCTTCTGCTGACTCACGCTGGCTCCGAGGATCTCCAGAAACGGGGACCAGGGCCACTCCCTAGAAAGAAGCCTGTCACCTCCCACTGCAGAGATCTTGAGGAGCAACATATTTTTGCATTTGTAATTTTGGAAAGTTTGCTAACACATCCTTGGGGGGGAGGGCAGAAAGTGCTCAGTCAAGGAAGCAGAATTTAGCATCAACAGTGCCACCTCCTCCTTCGCCGTGTTTGCGTGTGGCCCCTGCTCTGAGCCTCAGTTTCCCTGTCTGCAGCTGGAGGCTGACTCACCGCCTGCTGCTGCTTGGAGGCTGTTTCTCCTGCAGGACGCTGGTCCCTTCGATGCCCTCCACCTGCCAGGCCGTGTGGGTCAGTGCCAAGGCTGGCTCCAAGGTTCTGCCAGAGGTAAGCGCGACACAGCCCGGGAGGCGCCGTGTCAACCAGCCAGGTCTGTCCGGACTTCAGTGACCACCAGCATGAGCCAAACACTCCGGCGAATGCGCTAAATGAGTTACTGTAGAAGAAACACAGCCGCCGGCCCCACTACACACCGCTCGCCGGGCATGATCAGAAAAGCAGTGACTGTTGCTGAGCGCCACGCTGCAGAGAGGCAGCTTACAGCACGCAGGGCGCTGTGTCCTCGCCTCCAGATCGGCCTCTGCGGCTCCCGGCTCCGCCCTGGGGCCAAACGACCTGGAATCCGTTCAGGGCGTGGAGGCAGCCAGGACAGTGTGGCCGAAGACGCCCAGGCCGGAGGCCTCCAGGGCCGCTGCGGTGGGAAGGTCGAGGGGGTGGGTGGAGGTGTCGGGGCGGGGGGAGGACTCGGAAGGGCGGCCGGCTGTGAGTCTTCTCCCGCAAACCAACCTACACTCACCGCGCCTTCTCAGCACCGTCGCGGGCTCCTCCTTGACGTCCTGCACAACACGCACGCTCCTGGTTGCAAACAGGTTCCCGCCCTCTACCACGGCCTCTCTCAGAACTCGGCCTCCCTGAACCTCGCCCGCCATGGGCTCTGGTTCCTAGACGTCCTCCACTTCCTCCTCACTCCCAGACAGCCACGCTTCCGCCGCAAATGCCCGGAGGTCTCCATTCCTCCCTGCTTCTCCGGCCACCTCCTCGCGCCCTCCCTGGGCCTCATCCTCACACCGGCCCGGAGCCGCCACACATCCCCATCTGGTGCCACCTGCTGCCTCCGCTTCCTTCCTGACCTGGTCCTCCTCTAATGCCAGGCAGAGAGACAGGATTTCGCCCTTCTGCCCCAGCCCCTCACGGGGCCCCAACATTTGCTGCACACTCTCTGAGCCTGGGGCTCAGCCAGAAAATCACAGGGCCTGGCTGAGTGAGCTCACCTCGAATTCACACGTCCGATCGCACAGAGAGGCGCTCTCGGACCCTCGCTTCTCCCGGATTCTGGCTTTTATTTGTTTGTTTAGGTACCGGGGTCACACTCGGGCCTTGCGCTTGTGAGACGGGCGCCAGAACCACTCAGCTGACCCCCAGCTCCTCCCCCACTCTCTGTCTCATTCCGTCCCTGAGCTGCTCGCCCCACGCTGCCGGCACCGGGGTACAGAAGTCACCGGCCGGACACTCGTCTCCCACCCAGTCCTCCAGTCTGCCCATCCTCTGTCCTCGAAGGACCGTCCTCTAACCCCTCCTCCACTTCGAGCGACCCGGCTGCCCTCCCTCAGGCTCGGTCCTTCCCAGAGCCGGCCAGCACAGGAGTGTGTCAGTCCTCCCCACTTCTGAAGCCTCTCCTTCCACCCTACTCCCTGGTCCAGCACGCTGCGGGCCTCTGTTCCCCCCGCTAAACCTTTGCAGTGTTTCCCCACACTCGCCTGCCTCGACCGCTCTTCAGCACTTCCGTCTGCTGCCGACACGGTCTGGATCCAAGAGTGGCTTCCGCATCGCCCACTACCGGGGATGGCGCTCTAGATCCCGCTTGACTGGCCTGGAGGCGGCCATCTTGCATGACCTCGTCGCACCACCGTCTCTGTGACGCCTGGGCTTCCTCACACCTTCACCTCAGTGTCTAATCAGCTTGTCGAGAGTGAGGTGGTGAGAACAGATCTCTCTCTGTCTCACTCTGTCTCTCTGTCTCTCTCTCCCTCCCTCTGTCTCTGTCTCCTCTTCTCTCTGTCTCTCTCTCTCTCTCTCTCTCCTTTCCAGCACAGACGGTTGAACCCAAGGCCTCTACACTGGGCTCCATCACAGTCCTTGTGATCCCCCTGCCTTAGCCTCCCACAGTGCCGGATGACAGTGTGCTTCCATACCTTTTGTTTTTGTGAATTAATAGGAAGGAGTCAGTAGCTCTCTGATCTCACCCAATCTTTTCATGTTACGGATGGAGAAACTCAGTTTGGCCAGGTGACAGCGATAACGGGGCTGTATTGCCTGACGCAGGCCTTGTCCGCGGCCTTAATCATGATGTGGAGGCTCGTACCGGCCTTAACAGACCACAGAGATTGTGATTCTCAAGCTCAAACCTCTCAGGCAGGATGCTATCTTTGATCTTTCTTTTCCGACAAATTTCTGACAAGATTAATTTATATGCAAACTTCTGTCCAATTTTTCTAGTTTTATTTTGTTACCATCTAGATAAATATGTATATATGTAGTGTAAATACAAGAAAAGCCACAGCCTTGGACTTGGGGTACACTCTTCCGCCTGCCCCACGCCCTTCGGTGACAAGCCCCCTGCACCCGCCACAGTGGGCCTGTGTCCTCCGCTGGTCCTCGGAGCGGGACAGGCACCGGTGGAGAGAGATGGAGACTAGAGCCCGTGAGCACGTCCGCTGCCCCCGGCCTGACTCCTGTGCCCCTCGCGGCAGCCCTGTGTGGCACTGGCTGCTTCTCCTCTGACAAGGACAGAGCTTGCACTGCGGGATGCGGGGCCCAGGCCTTGGGTCCGGATGCAGGCGCCGCGGCCGACAGCCTCTCCCGAGGAACGGCTAACGCTGCTCAGGCGGCCCCTGCGCCCACTGGGCTGGACTGCGGGGTTCGCACCCACTGCCTCCGGCTGCTCTTTCAGCTGGGCACACACCAGCACCAGGCTTGAAGACACAGATGTGATGTTGGGGGCGGGAACTGTGGACGCCATTCCCGTGCTGGCCCCTCTGACTCGAGGAGCCTTCCGAGGCGTCACCATAGAAAAGGTGACTGTGTGGAAAGTGACGTCGGCAGGACCGAGCTGGTCACCCCGGCCGCTGCTTAACAAGCCGCCCAGCAGGCCACCCCAGGACTGCCTTCCCCACCACGAGGCAGCACGGTGGGGACGTCCATCCCTCTGGTCATAGCCGGGCAGCTGGCCGTCAGTTGTGGCCGCGGACGGCACCCCAGGGGCACAGCCACAGCCCGCAGCCACCAGGTGCAGAGGACGCCCAGCTCTCGCTGCGGAAGCCCAGGGTCACCCGTGGCTGTGTCCACTCTCCTGAGGGCAGGCCACACCTGCGCGCTCCAGCCTGGGCCAACAGGCCGCCCTGACACCGGGTCAGCCGCATCCCGGGCCTCCCTTGCCGTCACAGGCCATGCGTCTGCACCCCACAGGAAGCCCTCGGGACCACCCAGCCCAGAGTCAGGCTGCCAAGCCCTCTTGGTGCCCTGTGACCAGCCCACGACTTTCCGGGCCCAGAAGGGAAGTTTCCACGGGTATTCTCACAGGTGGGAAAGTGCAGCTGCTGTACTCTGCCCGTCTGTGCGCTCACAGCACCGCACGCGAGACCTTCCCAGACACTGAACCCATGTGAGTTCCCAGAACTCTGACGCAGCATCGGCTCGCCTGGCCCACACCTTCGCCAGTCTCGCGCTGCCTGCACAGCCAGAGGCCGCGGCAGGATTTCTAGCATAAACACAGCCAGCCACGGAGCCGTGTGGGACATCCCCACTTGGAAGAGTGTCAGAAGTGCCCGAAACCTGGCCTGGCTGTCCTCGCCCGGCCCAGGGTCCCAAGGGCGGCTGTGGGAGCACCAGGCGCCCAGGTCCAGTGGGGCAGCGGCCACAAACCCAGACACCTCTCCCGTCTGTCTCCACATCATCAGTCTAGACTCTGGCTAGGGGTAAAAGAAAAAAGAAAGGTTAACTAAAGAGAAAGGAAAATAACTGGTAAACGCAGTGGCTGGACATGTGCGGTTCGCCAGCGGGAGGAAGAAGGCGGCTGCTGTCCGCCGTGTGAGTCTCCGGGCTGGGTCCCCCGCGGGTGGCTTCACTCCCAGCCACCTTCGGGCCCTTCCTTTCTGGAGCTAATGCCAGCTGCGCATCGAGTTTCGAGTGTAGTGAAACAGAATCAGCCGACCACAGGCCTTTCCCTCCTTTCCCAGTATGTTTTGTTTGTTTCTGTAGCCGGGGCGAGCAAGTCTTCCTGTAATTGCCTCTTAGCTGGAAAATGTTGTATGTCTAGTAAAACTCAGTATAAAATTTTTTCAGAAAGAAATTGACTTGCTTGTGGTCAATGGGAACCACCTGTTCTCGCCTTGACTCGCCTCTCTCAGCCTCTGTCCTCAGAGTCTTCAGCTGTGCGGTCCTGGCTTCCCCCATGTCCCGAATCAATTCAAAAGCGCTCCCTTTCCTGGTCCATTTGACCATGGGGACGAACTGGAAGTCGCACGGTGCCAGATCCGTGACTGAGGCGGACGATGACAGTGTCGTTTGTTTATAAGCTGCCGGTCCGCTGGGTGACGCTCTGCGGCAGCAGTTGCCGTGTTTCTGATCACACCTCGTCAGATACTCAGGAGAGAGGACTGCAGAGCGGCCGCAGCTGGCGGCGGGGCCGAGGGCGGCTGAGTGCGGCTTGGGGGAGCAAACGCCTGACCCTGACACACGGGCGGCGCGCAGGTGGACGCGAACTTCCGGCCGGCGCATCCTGTGTCCAGATCCTCCGGAGGGCGACACCCCCCCACCCCCCCACCCCCCTACCCCCCCCACCCCCGGTGTAGACGCAGGCGGCGGGGCTCCCTGGCCAGGCGTGTGCGGCACTTTCTCACTGACGGTGCACCCACAGACGGTGCTGCTGTCCCCGCCCCTTGTCCCTCACCAGCGTTCCCCCACTATACGTAAATGAAAGACAATGTTTAAGAAAAAATACAGAAGACCAAACGCCCACCTGAAAGTCCTCAAAACAAGCAAAGCCATCACCAAACAGGGTCTAAGGGGCCAAAGGAGACGGGGCTTCGGTGCCCCGGACCTGGGTCAGAGGGGGCGGCTAGCTGCCTCCATCTGGCTGCACCGTCCCCCGTCACTGACAGGAAGACCAGGCAGTTCCTGGCAAGTAGACCAGGGTACAGTGTGGGGGATGTTATGTACCGTACCAGCAAATTTTCTTTTTTTCTTTTTTTAGGTTTTTTTGAGACAGGATCTTGCTTTGTAGTTCAGGCTGGCCCTGAGCTCAGCCTCAAACTCACATCACAGCAATCCTCCTGCCTCTGCCTCCTGAGTGCTGGGATTACAGGCGTGAGCCACCACGCCCGGCACTGTGGTGTGTGGTACTGGTTGCTGCTGGGTGTGATTCTCCACACCCAGTATTACATGTGGTTAACTGGGGATCAAACCCGGATCCCTGCGCTTGCATGACAGGCGCTGGAACCACTGAGCTAAATCCCCGGCTGGCAAATTTTCTATAAGACTAAAACTCCACGGAGAGGGCCGGGGAGTTAGCTCAGTGGCTCCGGCGCCTGTCTCGCAAGCGCAAGGACCTGGGTTCGATTCCCCGGTAACCACATAACAATACTGGGTGTGGAGACCCACACCCAGCAGCAACCAGTACCACATACCACAGTGCCGGGCGTGGTGGCTCACGCCTGTAATCCCAGCACTCGGGAGGCAGAGGCAGGAGGATTG
>PVIR01025175.1:0-25166 GCA_004026965.1 Petromus typicus | reverse complement strand
GCAAGATCCTCGTCTCTCCTGAGCCTCACAGCCTGTGGTCCCACAGCCTGAGAGTAAAATGACAAACTGAAGGTATTCTTATTTTATATCTTTTTAAAATTCAGAGATTTTTTTTTTCCTGCCGGGTTGCCATAGTTATTGTAAATGGTAGTTATTATTATATTTAAAAATGACCTTTCATGGAAAGATTTAAAAGCTGGCAAATGTATGGTTTCCGGTTAAGGAGAGTGGTACTAGTCTGTCGACTTCTGAAGTCTGATGCTTCTGAACATCTAAATTAGTTTTCTTTCATCGCATTTCCAGCATTTTATATTGATATAATTACTTGGATAGTTGTTTACTGCCACTTTCACAGTAGCTGTATCTCCTCTTCCGTCCTTTTAAAACCACTTTGTCCCTAGTGTCTGGCACTGGTTTCTGGGGTCTGTTGGTGCCCTATTAATATTTCTAGGATGGCGGTGGCAGTGCCTGCTAATTCATTGTTTTAGAAACTGGCCAGAATTAATTTTGGTTGTTTCAAGAGTGGAGTGTGCTGTTGGAGTTGGTGAGAGGGGCAGGAAGATGCGGGGCCTTCTGTGATATGCAGAGGAGCCGGGTGAAGGCCTCTGCTGTGCACCATGCAAACTCTTTGGCGTTTCCATTGTTGAAAGACCTGTTTGTAATCATCTAAGCCAAAACCCCGACTCCATTTAACATGAAGAGAAACTTTTATTTGTATGTGTGCCCAGTTTTAACATATTCTGAAATTTTCAGGAATATAACCACTGAATACTTTAAAAAGTCACATCGTGATACTTTGTAAAAAAAAAGCCTGTTATTTTAGCAAATCTCATGTCAGCAGAAGTACACTTAATAGTATTTGAATTGTACACATATCTGTACTAATACAGCCATAAGAAATATGGTTCTATGAATATGCAGAATCCCTCACTTAAAGACCGCACTGCATTCCTGTGAGTAAAAAATTACAATATTTTTGAATTACATTTCTATTGAATGAATTAGTCGTTAAATGAGGAATTGTAGTATGTTTATTACATCTATGTTTATTAAATGAGGTTAGTATGTTTATTGCGATATGCAGAACAAACAAATGGTCAAAGGAAGCTCCACCCTGATGACTTTGCCTTTGTTTGCATTAGTCTTACAAGTAGTACTATAATGTACAACTGAACATAAGACTGTAGTACTATACAATGCAGAGAGCAGTGAGCAAAAATGACAGTATGATACCTAGAAGCGATCCTAAGGTCACACGGCCACTCATGTCCCTGTGCCATAATTCGGAAGGCAAGCCGTAGGTTTGAACAGCAAGCCTTGGTTGTAAGTCTGAAGTGATTGAACAGATAGTTGTTAAATGAGGACTCTTTATATGTACATATGTATTTGCTTCCACTTAAAAATACTACCAAAAGAAGTGTTGAAAATATTTCAGTAAATATATTTTTCCTTCTTTAAAATTCAAGCTTACTAAAAGCAATGTTTAGTTATTTCAGTACCTCATTAAATAATTCTTTATAATTAGGCCAGAATATTTACATACTTTATTATCCTGAAGTTATACATATGTCCATATAGACTTGTATGTATTTGTTTAGACACACACACGTTATTTTGTATGCACACATATGCAAGTCATATGCATGGAGATAAAATTATTCCCTTTTGTCTTACAGTATAGTTTAGTTGTTTTTTCTCTGTGTATGTATGTATTATCTCTGTAGATTACAAATACTTGTTATAAAAAATGGCACTAGTCTGATGCGAGTTGTGAATCCTTGTTAATATAAGCTACAGGGAATCGAGGCTGTCTCACTTCTGAGATCATTTCACTTCTCTGAATTCGCAAGACGGTGCACACCTTCACTAATGTCACAGGTTGTTGTGCAGAAAGTCATAGCGCATGTCAGGCTAGTATGGTGGCTTTTGGCCTGGGGCTTCTTGGAAGGACGAGCTGCCTATTTGAGACCAGTGTTCCTCCTCACTTGTGTGCAGGGAGGGGCACAGATGTCCCTGAGCAGGTACGAGGTCAGGCTAGGGGTGGGTGGTGGTGCTGGTGTCCGTAGGCCGTTAGGTTGGTTAGCAAAGCAAAACCAAGGCAGGTTTTCGCTTCCTAGGAAGAGGTGAAAATACCTAGTCCACAACCCTGTGGTAAGATGTTCAACCCTGTGGTAAGATGTGGTTAGTCTGCTGCGGTCTAGGTGAACCATTGCCCACAATAGAACTGGAGGGAAATAGGAGGCGTAGCTGTGACTGGAAGAGGCCTCTGAGGGGTGGCCCACTGGAGATCGTAGTGATACAGGTATGTAGCAGGTTTAATAACCAGTGGGAATTTCAGAATATATACACACGAAAAGAAAGTTCAATTTTTTGCATTAATTTAGAAAAAGTGATATATTTTCCCCCAGAGAATTGTATAACACAGTATACTCTTCTTTGCTTAAGCATAATTACAGAGGCCCTACATATTTAGTTTTAGTTTCCAAGAAAATTTTAAACATTTGATTTTCTTTTGAAACATCTGTGAAACTATTGTTCTTTTTCTGTCTTTATATCATAAGGAAGATCCTGAGGTCCTTATTTTCTCTGTCTTTTGTGTGGTTTAAGCAGTTTTCTAAAACTACTTTGAATAGTCTCAGGAGTTGTTATCTGTTTTTTAAGAGTATAGTTGATTTGTGTTTCCATGCACAAATAGTGCAGAGACCATCCAGGAAGCAGTGTTTGTTGAACTGATTTTAGAGGTGATCAATTTCCTGAAGAATATTTTTGAATTACAATAAATTTGGGAATAAATATTTAGATCATTAGTTCCTTGATAATCTTCAGATTCTTTGTTTTATGGTGATCAGAATCTTTTTAATGGCTAATATGTATGCATCATCCATAGTATATAAACGTAGTATATAAGTGCTTATTGGATGCAGTTCTTCAGTATTGTGAATTTATATTCTATATTTTAAAATTTGCAAAGTTTCTCTGAGTTTCCTAAGGTTGGCATTATCAAATTTAGCCTAACATTTCTTTTTGTTCTGTTTAATAAGGTAACATTTTCATCTAAGGTTTGAATCATGGCTATTAAAGTGTTTGCTTCAAAAAGAGCATTTTATTCTTTGAAATTAATACTAATTTCAAAAAACCACACACTAGATAGAATCTGCACAGGGATCTTTTCCCTCATTATTATGCACAATTATCAATCATGACCAAAGAGAGGCCTTGTAAATTATGAATATTCTGAAAACAGTGAGGCATCTTCTGCTGCAAAGATAATGCTCGAGCTAATGGAAATGCCATATGCCTAGGGGAAATGTCATCAGGACCAACACTGAGTATGTCAAAGTGACATGTAGGTGACTGCAAACAGTATTAATCCAGTCACAAACCCTTGTCAAGCGTAGATCTGATTTTAGAAGTAGCTGTTTTGGGCTTATTTGGATATCACTTGGTAGAGTAGCAAGTGATGTGAAACTATCAAGCTTTTAGGAGAAAAACAGAAAATGACAAAATTACTCAGTATTTGGATCCGTTCTTCACAGCTACTGAACACAGCCTTTTGGCTTGAGTTGTCTCGATTGCTTTGTTGTTGTGTTATTATGAAATATTGAGAAAGTAAGTTTTTTTCTCCATATGTTACCCCTGTGTGTAGCGAGAAATGTTAGTGAGGAGACCGTGCGTAGCAGCATCATCAGCACTCATCACGCAGAGTGCTCCAAGGGAACATGGCCATCTCTGAGGTTCTCTGCAGCGGGTCTCTTCCAGCCAGGGAACACACATGCACAGGGACCATCATGAAGCGTGTGAGCCTGGATAATTACGCGACTGATAATTGTGCTTCTGATTTTTTTTTTTTTAATTGAGCTGCACAAAACATCCGCATGTGCTGGATATCATACAAGATCTTCTTTCTTTTTCTTCTGATATAACTTTATTCTGTTTTTATAAAAGCAAAACAAAACAAAACACAAAATTCACTCTCTGCCATCCCTAATCTCATTATTGCATATGGACCAAGGTTTCAAGGCCCTCATCTTTAAAGAGGACTACTTCATTGTTTTACTATTAGCCAGATCTTCAGACTCCGTAAGCATCCACACCCTATTGATCTTACCAATGCATTGCCAATAAAATTTATTTATTATGTTTAGTAACTACTTACTATAGGAAATATAATGCTTGATATTCTCTGTAAATAATTACAATAACTGAATCCAGAAGAACAATATTAAGGCTTAGAGTTTTGTGGTCACAGGAAATCAAAGACATTTAAAAATTTAAAGCTATGCACAAGTTTTTTTTTTGTTGTTGTTGTTATGGAGAAACATGATAGGGTATAAATCAGTGAAAAATTGAAATGTGTTAGGCTGAAGTCTTGAGATCAGGGACTGAAGTAAGATATCAAAAAGAAAAGGGTACAAAGTAAATTTTTCTAGTCTTGTTTTATGTATATTTTATATATATCATGCTAGGAATGAAATCTCCATGGTATTCAAGGTTCTCTGGATACATCTGATAGAATAATATAAGAAAATAAAAAGACAGGCAATGGAATGGAAAAAATCTTTCTGTAAATAATATATTTCATAAAGGGGCTATTTATTGTGCAGAGTAGATAAAAACTACTCTAATAAAAGGCTCTATTCAAAATTAGAAGATGACCTTAATGGACAGTTCTCAGAAGAAGATGTACAAATGGCCAACAAACTTATTTTTTTTTTTTTGAGACAGGGTCTCCCTTTGTGGTTCAGGCTGGCCCTGAGCTCATCCTGCAACTCACATCACAGCAATCCTCCTGCCTCCACCTCCCGAGTGCTGGGATGACAGGCGTGAGCCACCACGCCCGGCACTGCGGTATGTGGTACTGATTGCTGCTGAGCGTTGAGTCTCCATATCCAGTATGGTATATGGTTAACCAGGGATGAAACCCAGGTCCTTGTGCTTGCAAGTCAGGTACGGGAACCACTGAGGTAAATCCCTGGCCTGCAAACTTATGATAAGATGCTAGTGGCTAGTCCTCGGGGACATGCGGAGCAAAACCTCCATGAGACAAGACTTCATTCTCACCCAGTGGCTAGAATAAGAAAGACAGATGATTACAAGTGTTGGTGAGTTTGTAGACTTCAAATTGGCATCCTAGTATCCTGGGATTGTAAAATGGTCTAACATGCTTTGGGAAACAATTGGTAGCTCCTTAAATTATTGAACATAGTTAGGATATGATCAATAACTCCATTCTTGGTATCAACTTAAGAAAAACAAAAATACATGTTCACAGAAGTTCTGTACAAATGTCCATAGAGGCCCTTTTCAGAGGGGGAACAATCCAGATGTTCATCAGCTGGTGAGTGGATGAATCAGATGAATATTTATGCACTAGTGTATTATTCACTAATAAAAAGAATTGAAGTACTGATAGATGATAAGACATAAAAGAACTTTGATATGATACTGAGTGAAAGAAGCTGGTTGTAAAGGACCATATTTGTATCATTCCATTTATATAAATTCTCCCAAATAGGCAAATCTGCAGAGACAGAAAATGTATTACTGGTTGTTCGGACTGGTGGGGAAGGAGAAGGACCAACAGCTAAGGGGTACGGAATTTCTTTATGAGCTAATCAGAATGTTCTGACACTCATTCACAATTCTGTGAATAGACTGAAAGTCACTGAATTGTGTGCTTTAAATTAGTATGTTGCAGTGTGTGAATTGTAACCAAAGTTGTTTACAGAAATCATGGTAATAGTTTTATCTTTAAAATGTAATGTTTGCATATTTGAGAAGTGACAGACTTTGTGTAACTTTGTCATTTTAAAAATATAAAACATGGACCATCTTCTCTGCCTTAAATGATCAGTTGTAAAGATTCCGTAATATTTCACAGAAGATAAAGAGTACTCTGCGCATTCTCTGGCTATAGAGATACTTTACATATTTTGATCCTTTATATAATGAAAATTTCTATTCACATTAGTTTTATGGTTTAGATAAAATTCTAGTTTGCTCCCAAGAATGAGTAGTTGCTGAGATATTTTTTTTCTTTTTCTCTTCCTGAGCATGGAAGCCAGGACCTTGTGCTTGCCAGGCAGGCGCACTGCCACTGAGCTATTGAGCTCTGCCCTGATTACTGAGATTTTAAAGAGATAAGCATGTTACTTTTCTGTCAAGTTGAACCAAATTTTATCATTTAAAAAATTGTTACTGTTTTGTTAAGAAGATAAGTTGCATTTCTTTGACTACATGAGTAAATTGCTTCCAAGCCGTGTTTGTTTCCTGCGCTTCTCCAGGAGTGAAGGGCGCTTTTCTTTGTCAGGCGTCGCTTGCTGTGTACACACTGGCTGTCTTGTCTCTGACTTGCGCGTGCTGCTCGAGGTGGGAGGTACCGAGACGAGAAAGTCAGCCTGTGTACAGGGAAGCCCCACACTTCCCCTCGATTAATTACAGTGCATTATAATATGAAGGTTTTAATCAAAGAATACAAACATAATGGAGGACGCCCCTGGGGCAGCACGTGCAGCGGGATATGTCTGTGCAGCTTCAGAGAGGAGCAGCCCCTTTGCCTGGCTGCAGGAGGAGCAAGGACAGGCGTCCTTGGTGGTCGTGGACCTGCACACAGTGTGGTGTGGGCTCTTGGGGATTCCTTCCTAGAGGGAGGCACCTGTGCAATTCCCATTTATTCACTATTCTATGAAATTAGTTTCTTTGCTTCTTTTATTTTATTAGTCATTTGCAGTGCATGCAAATTGTAATTATCTTGGAGAGTGGTTGTATGTACACAACACAACTTGTTTCATTTTTAAAATCCCTTTCCCTTCCCACACTCCCTCCTTCTCCAGTTCTGCTCTTCTGTTTCTTATTCCTGTTGATATTATTAATCTTGGCTTATGTGATGGAATCAAATGTTTAGATTCGTTGAGATTTGTACGTGCTTTATCTTTATCCTGCTTATTTCCCCTTCCTTTCCTCATCACCTCTACTTTTTCTCTTGGCCACTTCCCCCTTGTAACATCTATCTCCTAGTCTCCTTCTGTCCATCTTTCCTTATTCTCTTTGTCTGTGCTTTGCCTATCTCAAATGAGAGATGCCATGTAGCATATACACTTGTGTGTTTGGTTTATTTTACTCAGCATTACATTTTTCAGGTGCATCCATTTTCCTACAGGTGTCCCCAATCTGTCATTCTTTAGAGCAGAACATTCTTCCACTCTACACACTTACCGCATTTTATTTATGTGAGCATGGGGACACAGGCTGTTTCTAGGACTTAGCTGTAGGGAATTGTGCTGCTGTAGACGGTGGTGTGCATGGATCTCTGTAGTGTGATGCCTCACCAGCATCTCTTATTGCTTGATTCCCCAACGACTGCCGTTCTTTCTGGAGTGAGATGGAATCTTAGCATTGCTTTACTTTACATTTCTCTACTAGTATTTTTTCATATATTTGTTGACCGTTTGTATCTCTTCCTCTGTGAGGTGTCTGTTCATTTTCTTCATTTCTTGACTAGATCCTTAATTTTATGTGGCTTAATTATTTTTGAGTATTTTGTATATTCTAAATATGAGTCCTGTGTCTGTGGAGTGGCTGACAGTTTTTTTTTTGAGATAGGGTCTCACTTTGTAGCTCAGGTTGGCCCTGAACTCACTATGGTAGCCCAGGCCAGCCTGGAACTCACAGCAGTCCTCCTGTCTCTGCCTCCAGAGTGCTGGGATTACAGGCGTGACCTGCCACGCCTGGCATTGTGGTATGTGGTTCTGATTGCTGGTGGGTGTGAGTCACCACGCCCGCCCGGCATTCTTGTATGTGGTTACTAAGAATTGAACCCCAGCCCTTGTGCTTGCAAGGCAGGCTCTGGAACCATTGAGCTAAATCACTGGCCCAGTGTTTTTCTCATTCTATAGGCTGTCTCTTCACTCTACTGATTGATCTTTTGGCTGTATGGAAGCTTTTTAGTTTTTTATAATCCCATTTGTTAATTATTGCTGTTATTTCTTGTGCAATTGATTTTCTTTAGAAAATTTTTTCCTATACTTATAACTTTAAGTGTCTTACCTATGTTATTTTTCAGTTTATTTCCTCTTGCTGCCTTTAAAATTCTTTTTTTTTACCTTAAGTTTTAATATTTCTGTTTTAATGTTTTAATCAATTTTGATTTTAGTTTAGTATATGATGAAAAATTATCAGTCTTGTGCACACAGATAACCGGTTTTCCCAGCTAAATAGGCCATCTTTCTTTGAACATATGCTTTTTGCCCCTTTATCAAAGACCAAGTAGCTGAATGTGTCAACAGAAGTTTCTGTATCTGCAGTCCTATTCCATGGATTTATATATGTTTTTGGTTTAGTTCCATGTTTTTAATCATTGTTTTTTTGGAGTAGATTCAAGTTAGGTATTTCTGTGCCTCCTGCTTTCCTCTTATTGTCCAAAAGTGCTTTTGCCATTCTTGAGTCTCTTCTGGCTTCATATGTGTTTTAGCACTGTTTTTCAAGATCTATAAAGTGTGCCATTGGGATTTTGTTGAGACTGCGTAGAATCTGTGTAACAGTTTTGATGATATGGCCATTTCGGTGATACTGATTCTGCCTGTTCAGGAGCAGGAGGGAGACAGTTTTTCATTTCCTGATTCCTCTTCAATCTACCTTTACAGAGCATTGTAGTTTTCTTTGTCTTTCACTTCTTTGGCCAGGCTAATTTCTAGGTGTTTCATTTTACTTGAAACGACTGTAAATGGTACTATTTTTATAATTTCCTTCTCATACTGTTCATTGTTGGTGCACCAAAATGCCAGTGATTTTCGTGTGTTGATCTTGTATACTGCCACCTTGCAGAAGTTGGTTATTAGTGTTAAGAACTTTCTGGTGGAGTTCTTTGGAGTTTTGTATGTAGAGTATCATGTCGTGCAAATAATGATAATTTGAGTTCATCTTTTCCTATGTGTATCCTTTTTGTTTCCCTTAATAATGGGGATCAAACTCAGGACCTTGTGCTTCCAAGGCAGGTTTGGCACCACTGAGCTTCATCCTTAGCTCACCTATATGATCTCTTTTGATTCTTTCTCTTGCCTAATTGCTCTGCCTGATGTTTCATTTAATATATTGAATGGAAGAGGTGATGGTGGACATCTTGGTGTTGTTCCTGATTTCAGGAGGAATGCTTTTAGTTTTTCTGCATTTAGTATGATTGTGGCTATTGGCTTGTAATGTATAGCTTTTATCATATTGAGGTACGGTCCTTCTATACTTTTTTCCTTCAGGTTTTATTATGAAGGGGTATTAGATTGTGTTGAAAGCTTTTTAGTATCTATTTATGTGGATATATTTTTACACCTTGTTCTGTTCGTGTGATGTGTTACTTTTTCTGATTTACATATGTTGAATCATCCTTGCATCTCTCAGATGAAACCTACTTGATCATGATGTATGATCTTTTTGATAGTTTGATACAGTCTGTTTGCTAATATCTTGTTGAGGATTTTTACATCTGTATTCAGGAAGGAGACTGATCTATCATTTTCTTTTTTAGTTGTGTCTTTATCTGATTTTGGCATCAAGCTGATACTGGCTTCTGTAAATGAGTTTGAGAACACGTCATCCTTTTCAGTTTCCAGGTTGGAAGTTACTTGCTCTTAGGGCTTGAAATACTTCAAGCTCTTCTAGCCTTTAGAGTTTGTGTTGAGAAGTTGACTGTGATTCTAATGGGTTTACCTTTATATGTGATTTTTCTCTTTTGCTCAGACTGCCTTTAACCCCCACCCCCCCATATCAGGGAATTTAATAAGAATATACCATAGTGAGTTTCTCTTTTCATTATAATTGTTTGGTTTTCTATAAGCAACACTTGTATTTTAAACTGCTTTCTTATGTTTGGGAACTTTTCTTCCGTGATGTCTGTAAGCATATTAGCGAATCCATCTGTGCTATCTTCTGTTTTATCTTTACCTACAATTAGCCTTAGATTGATTTTGCTGTCATCTTCTTTTGTTGTCATAGTCTTATTCCCCGCCTCTCCTTTGCTCTCCCTCTCTCTTTCTTGGCTCCTTTGAACTCTTTATTATACTTCTCTATTTTGCTGTCAATATCAAACACTCTGTCTTCACATCAGTCATTTCTGTAATAAATGAATTGTATACTTCGTGTACTGTTTTTCATTTCAGGTATTTCTTTCTGACATCTTTTTGAGGGCTCCATATCCTTATTTAATCTGTCATTCAGATTTTGAACTGTTTTTGTCAGCTGGTCCAGTTTTTGCCTATTTCTTCCAGATTTACTATGAGCATATTAAGTGATGTTGTGAACTTTTTGTTCATTTCCTTTTGAACTCATCTGTTAACTTCATCCTTTCTAGGAACTTTAAATATCTCCTGCTTGGTATTTCTTTTCTTTTTGTAACTCTGTGCTCTGCCTTGGAAAAGCTGAGGGGTGGTTTTTGGGTATCTTCTATTTCCCTGCTTCCCCATTCTCCTGTTTATATCAGTGTTTGTATGTATGTGTGTGTGTGTGTGTGTGTGTGTATATATATGTATATATATGTATATACATACATATATGCATATACACATATATACATATATGTAATATATGCATATATGTATATTTTGTATGTGTATATATGTATATTTTAAATTGATTTTATTGGTACATTTTATTTATACATCATGATCATACTCGACATTGAGAATTTGTGTCAGTCTGACTTAACTCTTTTTTTCCCATTCCCCCACCCACCCTACAACTCCCCTGCGCCTATATACATCAACTTTGTTTCCTTTTTTATCATTAACTTTTTCCTTTCTCTTCTTTACTTATCCCTGCCAGGTATACACATGAAAGAATTAAAAGATTCATATCACAGCAACGTACATGCATCTGTTTATAGCAGCTCAGTTTGTGATAGCCAGATCTTGGAAACAACCCAAATGCCCAACTGGAGACTAGATAAAGATGATGTAGTTTTTCTATAAAATGAAGTATTACTCTACCATAAAGAATGACAAATTTGAGTCATTTATACTCAAATGGGTGTGCCTTGAGGACATACTCATAAGTGAAATAAATAGGTCACAGTTGTGTAAATACTGTCACTTCTCTGGTATGAGAAACTGAAGATATAGATGAGTTCTAAAATGATATGATATGATACAGTATGATAGATATTGTAAAATATAAAATGTTTATTTTCTTCTAAAATTATATATGGCTGTGAGATCAGATGGGAAGAATGAACCCTCGTTGGTCTCCTCAGTAAGCACTAAGAAGAAGAAGGAGGAAATGCACATGGCATGTTTCTGCATCTATTTTTCATCTTCGTCATGCCTTGGTCGAGTTTGAGCCCTGCTCGTCGTAGGCTGGTTCCTGCAGGTGTGTCAGCTGGGACCTGGTCAGGGAAGTCTTTGCCTGGGAACGTCTAGTGAATCAGCGGTGGAGAGGAGCTGGCCAGCAATCATTCAATCAATAAATAAATAAAGGAAAAGGAAACATGAGAAGGGGAAGGTGACTGCTCGTGGTAAAGTCAGCCAGGGAATGGGGGCAGGATCCATCCGCTGAGGTACAGTGATACAACCCTTTGTTGGAAATTCTGTAGCGCCAATCTGGCCCTCAAGTTAGTACCTAGTTAATTTCTCAGGTGTTGTAAGATGTAATCAGACATCTGGTTTGCTCAGATGGGTACATTTGATGTAAAAACTGGGGACTGAGTGAGAGGCTTTGGAGTGTTCTTGGATCCAGGGATTTGCTGGGTCCCTTAAAACTTTCTCCACATGCAGGTTGGTCATTCATGCTGTTCTTTGTCCTTTCACTGCAGAGAAACATCCTATACCTAGTGTGCCCTTAATAAAAGAGAGAGATGAGGGTGAAGAACCTAAATCTCTTCTTCCTCCATCTGTGATTGAGACACAAGTAGGGTCTCCTTATCAGAGATTGGTTAGATAGGCTGCACTCAACAGAGAACCTCTTGACCTGTGTGCATTTCCAATTGCTGTTCATCCTGACGCTAACTGTCCACAACAAAATGTTTGTGAGTTCAACTTCTCACGGTGTAGGTTACTTAAAGAATTAAAATCCAGTGTCATGAACAGTGGGGTTCAAGGGCTTTTCACAGCAGGCTTATTGGAATCTGTAGCAGGAGCTATATGATTTCTTCCTTTAGATATGAAGCATTTAGCTAAGTCCTCCCTCTCTTCAGGGCAGTACTTAACTTTTCATGTTAACTTTTAAGTGTTAGCAGCTGAGCAAGCTTGACTGGATCTGGCAACAGGACACCCAGAGGTCAGGGAAGAAATGCTGATGGGGACAGTTCTGTACTTAGATCTAATCTCACAGTTAACACTTCCAGACCAGGGGTATCAACAAATGTCTCTTAGAATGTAATGAGTCCAGGTAACTCTTCTTGAGGTTATATTCTTACTCAGTCTTTCAGGATATGAGTAGGGAGGCCATATGTCCTCTGTTTGCCCAAGCTATGTTTGGTTTAATTAACAGTGTTTTAATTGTGGCAAAGTAGGGCATATCCATAAGTACTGTAGTCCCACAGGACTGGCCTAAGGTAGTTAGTGATCCTAAGGATTGCGTTTTTACCACCCCTTTAAGCCTACAGGACCGGCCTCGTTTTGGATTTTCTGTTACTGCTGCTGACTTCACTGAGACAATGCACTGATATTAGTGGACCATTTTTGCCACAGGGGATGATGAACAGTCCTACCCTGTGTCAGTGTTTCATTGGTCAGGGTTTAGATCTGTTAGGAGATTTCCTCAAGCCCATGTGATCCACTACATGGATGATATATTACTTATTATTGTCAGCAATAACTTACTTTTCTTTTTGCAGAAACTAAATGAGCCTGGTACAGTATGAGTTGTGCATAGCCCCGGAAATATTTTAAACTCCCTACAGTTACTTGGGAACTCTGGTAACAGAAATTAACATTAAGAAAACTCGTTTAGCTTAAATGGTACCACACTTACTTTGGAAGCACAGGGGCCTGAGTTCAGTCCTCGGCACCACAAAAAAACCAATAAACAAAACTCATTCTGAACACTGAATGGTTTCCAAAGATTATTGGTTGACATTAATTGGGTTCACTCAACATTAGGAATTAGTAATGTTCATACAGCATCACAGGCAGATCCGGATTTGAACTCTCCTCGGGCCCTCCGACATGAGGCCCTTGAAGAGCTCCAGCTTATGTGGCTGCTTTGGTGTTAGACAGGTGTTTGGAATTAGTCTGACTCTGCCTTTTATGCTGATTATATGGCCGGCTCTTCATTCTCCTACTGGATTCTTTGGTCGAATGTAAACAGTGTTAACTCATCAAATGGCTATCTTCCTAAGCATCTGACAGAAAGTCTTCAGACGTATATAGATCAAATGGCAAGGGTAATTCAGCAGGGCTGCCACTCCAGCATACAGCTTGTAGCAGTGTGTCTACGTATTTCACAGATGGATCCTTTCAAGGTTTTGCTGCCTATTGGACTATACAAAGTCACCAGAAAAAAGTGCTGGCCCTAGATTTATGGTTCAAAGTTCAGAATTGGTTGCTGTGTGTACGAGCATGTACTTTGGTAGAAGCTGTTAACATTTTATGCAGTTCCACCTGTGTAGTTAATATCGCTGATTATTTAGAGCCTGCTGTAATTACATTGGTTAAAGATACATAGCATAAGAAAAAGGAAAAGGTACAATTGAGATCCCCAGAAATAGGAAAATGGAAAGGACCAGTTATTCTTCTGTCAGGGTGCGGGGATTTGCTTGTGTCACTTCAGGAAAAAGACAGACTGTGGGTGCCCTCTAGGAGCCTAGAGAAGGCCTGGTCTCTGTCAAGGGCCCTCTCGTCAGACCCTCTGGAGGGCTTCTCTGACTGCAGACTACAACTGTGCCCCTCTTCAGGAAGTACAGTGGTCTGCAGCCCTTATCCCATCTCGGACAGTTACGAGTTACCTCTCCAGAGTGGGGAATGGTTGAGTTAGTGAGTGTATATGGCTAAAGATAGGCTAGGCCCTTGGAAAAAGCCCATTCAAATACATTGTGCCTGAACATGGAGGTATATTCCTGTGGACACATATATTCTGCCTAGAGATAAAACAGCAGTGATAATCAAACTGCTGTTATTATTAAACAGGACAACATGGAGATCAGATGGACAGAATGAGGGCTGCTTGGGCCCTTGGTAAGCACTGGAAAGAGGGCACGGTGTGCAGGTGTGCTGCCACACTGTTGTGCCAGCCATGTGGGGCTCTGTGTCCAGGCCCCTAGATTTTAACTTGGTGCTGTATCTCTTTGTTTTTCATCTTCATCACCCTTTGGTTGAGTCTGATCCCTTCTTACGGCTCCTTTACCTCCATCTTTTTTGGGGGCTGTTGTTGCAGGCTGGGGATTAGAGAAGTCAGGAGAGTTTGTTGAGATTTTTAGTAGGATGTTTCCCCCAGCTTTGTATGTCCAGTGATAGTGTTTATTCATGTTATTTGTCCTTTTGATTGTTCTTATGTTTTGCTGAAAGAATTTCTTCTGGTTAAAAACAGCTCCACAGACTGGGTCTTACAACATCACTAGGATGGCCTTGCGTTTACTCTCTTACTTTGTCTGTTCTCTATGCACCATACAGTG
Source organism: Petromus typicus (assembly GCA_004026965.1). Lineage (NCBI taxonomy): Eukaryota > Metazoa > Chordata > Mammalia > Rodentia > Petromuridae > Petromus > Petromus typicus. Next base: position 10,573 of record PVIR01025175.1, on the reverse strand, counting down.
GTTTGTGTTGCGCAGTGAAATAGGTGAGAGGCAGGGGGAGAACGGGATGGATGAGGAGTGTTAGACACTACGAAGGAGGTTTAAAATGATGAATGGTAGATAAGGAGAAGAGGTTGATGTGGGGTCTGATTTTACTAGAGTCCTTTTTGTTGAGTTGAAGGGTTGGTACTTAGTTTTCACGGGATATTTTGTGAGCAAGGACGAGATATGGGAGAAAGAAAGGGGGATTCCTTTATGATTAAGGAAAGTTATGTAGTTGTCAGAACTTCCTGATAAGGAGGACGATAAGCTTGGTAAGATATGGAAGAGCCAAAGACTTTAAGATAAGGAGGGTTGAGAAATAGAACTAGGGGCTGCGTGACTGTGAGGGTGCTAAGCATGGGGAATTTAAAAACCTGGGAGGAGGAGTTTACATGTTTGGAAAAAGAATAAATGTTTAAAAATATTATCTTGGGGGTTTGAAGTGAAGAAACTAGGTTAGAGTGGAGACGAGGGAGAGAACCTAGACACCTATTAAATCAGAGCCCGTGAAAGAAAAATATACAAAAGAAACAATCTGGTAAACTCGGGAAACCTTCACATAACCTCACAGTACTTGAATGAATCAAGAAACATGCAAAAGCTTAAACCTGTGAGATGTCTGATGGGAACACAGATGAAGTATTCCAATGAAACTTAATGGATGTGATTCCTGAGTAGCTCCTTTGCCAGAAAGTCTGAACGATCTCACCCCCTAACCTCTCCGATCCGCCCACCACAGCACCGAAGCTACCCTGGACTCAGGCCTTCTTCCTCCCAGGTGATGTGAACGCTTGCTGCCCTCTCCCTGGGTGTGGCGGGGCCTTCAGGGCCACTGGCACAGAATTGTCCACTGAATCAGAAGTATTTCTGTGTGATCAACTTAGCTACAGCTGCAGCAGGCTAATGTGTTCAGTGGTCTTTCTCAGGGTTAGCTGAGAAATAACACACCGGAAGGCCTCATTTTGGGTCTTCTTAGCCTAGAGAAGAAACCCACAGTGAGAGCATGGCCTGTGACCACGTCTTGACTGCAGTTACTGTACACCACATGTGATGGGTGATGACTGTGTCTCTCAGTGGTGAGAAGCAGCATTCAACAACAGTTTGATAGAATTATTATCTAAATCCAAAGGGATTGGGGACGGGGTAATGCCCAAGGAGGAGGGGAAGAGAAAAATAAACCCCAAATGATTTTATTTCCTTTTTTTTAAAGTCCTCTGCTCTGTGGTTGGGAAGTGGGAAGTAGGAAATAGGAGGTAGGCGAGGATCCAATTCATGTTAGGGGTGTGGAGTATATTTAGAAAGACACAGCAGGGAAAACAGAGTCAAAATTAGTAAGGAGAAATGAGGACGGAAAAGAGTCCATGATGTAAATATTAGAGAAAAAGTTTAAGATAGGAAAGAAAAGAAAAATGTATGATGGGTATTGTGAAATAGGAAGAAAATGCTCAAAGGGAATAAGGAACTGGGTTGGGGAAGGAAAAACAAAGAAGAGAAAGAAAAAATTAAGGGTAAAAAGGAAAAAATGAAAATCTTATATACATGTGAAAGATGGGGAGTTGTAGGGAAACTAGAAGAATGAGAGAAAAGAATCAAGATACATCATGTATCTGTATAAATTCTCAATGAGGAATGAGATCATAATGTGTTCCTAAAGTGTACCAATAAAGTCAATTTGTTATAAAAAAGAAAACTGAGAATGAATAAAATATAGAAGAAGTCTGACGAAGAGATATGGAAAAAAGGAGGAATATAGCAGGACAAGGGAGAACTCACTACTGTTCACCATATTAGGAGGCAAAAAGGCAGGAGGAAGAGCAGCTCACAGATGTGCTTGGAAAAGAACAAGGTAAAATAATGGCATAAAAGTACGGAGCAAATTGTATGGAAGGAGGAAAACGAATGAGTTCAAAAAAGGTAAAAAAAAATTCTATCAAGTAACAGAATGACAGAAGGAAATAGCAAAAAGAAAGTGTTCTGTGGCTCTGGATGTTCAACTCTTTCCCCAGCCCAGGCTCAGGCCAGGCTCAGGCCAGGCTGCGTCTGCACCGACTGCCCTTCCGCCTCCACTCTGCAAGACGAGGCCTTGAGAAGCAGCCCCGGGGTTGACGGGGACCCAGGTTAGGGCCCAACCCTTCCTTTCCCTTGACACCTGCTCCTCTGCTGTGGCCGCGGGTGTTTGTGCCGAGCTCAGGCTCGCGTTCGCTGCCTTGTCTCCAAGGGAGCGAGTCTGTCCTGGTCCAGGCGCGGATCCCGGAGAGAGGAGGCCTGGTCTGTCTTGCTCCGCATGGGACCCTTTCCTTCTGTAAGATCCCGTCATATTTGTTATCCTGTCAGTTCCCTCCTGCTCCCACGCGTACTGTGCTGAGGTTAATTCCTCCCAAGCTTTGTCTTCCTGTCTGATCACTTTTTCTCTGGTGACACTGCTCCACCATTTCAGGACTTGCATATTTTTTAAAATATGTCCCCATGTTTTGCATTCCAGACATACAAAGGGTAGTGTTAACTTTTGTTAGTTTTCACGCATTTTTATTTGGTGTGTTCTTGGACTGTTTGGATTATTCTACATCTGGATTTTGCAATCTGCTTATTTTTGCTTAGGGTCACTGTTTTTCATGTACATTATATGGAAAGTTTAAAATTCTTCAGTATCGATTCAGCTCCTCCAGCAATAGCAAAACCTTGGTTTTGAGAATGGTCTTCCCGCTAAGATTTACGTAGGGCTCCTGTTTCTCATGCCCTGGCTCTTCCTATGTCTGACCCCCGTGCTGTCACAGGCTGATAGCTTCCTGACTGCCGACCCTGGAAGCCAGCGGATGTTCTGTGTTACCTTCTCAGAGTAAAGTGCTTTCTTTCAGTCAACCTTGGAGGTGAGACAGCTCTACTCTTGGGGGGTCTTCGGGTTCGTGGCAGCAGTAAATGCACAAAGCTGTCACATTCCAGTAGCCTCTCAGCAGTGGATGTTGTGGATGAGAGGGAGGAAATGAGATGAAAGAATTGCCGAGACAGATGTTTGCCTTCTTGCTGTCTTCCCGTGACGGAGAGAATCCTCTGCTGTCTCCTCCTATAGAGACACCATTTCTAGTCCATCTGGGACTTGTCTTTATGATCCCATTTAGTACTTCTGTAAAGGCTTTATGTCCAAATATGGTCTCATTGGGAGTTAAGGCTTTAGCATATGAATGTGGGTGTAGTAGGCAAATTTTGCTGTATAGTAGGAAGAATAAGGGTTCAAATCACATGGAATTAACACTGTGTAGAAGTGTGTAATTAGGATTATATATGTTGTTTTCAAGATGCATAAATCTGCTTACATATTATTTTGGTTGAAATGTTTTCTCTGGATATTTGGCATTTCCTTGGAAACAGAATCCTCCTTTTTTTTCAAGCGTTGGTGTTTTGATTAGTTAAGATGACTTTGGGCCTATACTTGTTTACTTGTTTGAGCCTACAAATGAATCTTATTTCTAAGTCTTATAAAAAGAATGATTGTGCTTTAAACAGCTTTAACATCTCTAAGAACTTATTGATTCATACAATAATTCTCTTAACTTTTTCTGAAATCCAAAGGCAAATTTCAAACCCTGAAATTGTATAGGTTTGACTTGAAAGAGAATTTGAGCATCTGAGGATGGTAAAGTTGTTTGGAGTTTTCTGTCTAGCTTCAGTGCTAGTAGCATTGCTTAAATAATTCAGAGGAAGACTCTGGGTATTTTCCTCACTTTTAAAGTAGGTCCTAGCACATACTTGATAACACTTAAGATGAATGTTTTTAGACAGCTATAATTTATTTAAAGGCAGATGCACAAGAAAGCACTTCACCTTCTGGTACTGAGTGCAGGGCCCTTGCCACCCCAGAGGTCTCATCTTGAACACATTAGGCAAAAGAGAAAAGAGAATGTTTCTTTTTGAAAGTATGTTGTCCTACTTTAATCTCCTTTGGTGTCACACATGCCGAAAATAATTAATGGCCACTCACTAGACTTCCTTAAAACAACTTCCACATCTGGGAAGTGCTCTGTCTCAGAAGGGATTTGGGCAGTGGAGAAGAAAATCACAGCTGGCATTTCTGGGTGGAGTCCGAGGGCTGCTTTGGCCTTGCCGCTCTGCCTGCACACCCACAGGAAAGCAGTTCCATCCCAGTTCATAATTCCCAAAGCCCAGGCGAGAGGGCGTCTCAGGACCACCACCGGTTGTTGGGATAGTGGTTTACAGTAAGGTGACTGAAGAAAGCCCTGGTTTCCTCTGCAGTGAAGGCGCCCTGACAGGGAAGGGACCCTTTCTCTCCTGGAGGTAAAGCCAGGCCTTGGCTTCTTTGAGGGACTTCACTATAAATAGCTGAGGAGTAACTATAAGTTAAGCTTTTAGTTTTTCCTCTTCTGTTTTCCTCATTAAGGTGTTTTTTTTCTCTTTTAAAAAAATTGAAAATGTAACATCCCTGTAGTACAAGAGAGCATACAATAAGGTTGTCCTCTTACTCCCAGTTCTTTCATTATCCTCTGTAGAGCGAACTATGAAAAGCATTTAAAAAACCACTCCACATGTTTTATTTACTTATAGGTCCTTTTCCTCCTTCTTGTTCACTAGTGTGGCCTATCTTGGTTTGCTTTTTTTTTTTCTTATGGCAAGGTCTCATTTTGTAGTTTAGGCTGGTTCTGAACTCAGCCTCGAACTCACAGCAATCCTCCTGCCTCTGCCTCCTGAGTGCTGGGATTATAGGTGTGAGCCACCATGGCACTGTGGTTTGTGGTACTGATTACTGGTGGGCGTGAGTCACCATGCCTGGCATTGTTTGTGGTTATCAGGGATCGAACCCGGGAGCTTGTGCTTGCAAGACAAGCACCAGAATCATTGAGCTAAATCCCCGGCCCCATGGTAGTATAGTTTAAAAGGTGTTTTATGTTACTGAATGTGTAGAACCAACTCTATCTGTTTATAGGATGTATGCTGTTTGTTGTTTTGCTGTGCAATAATTTTTCATTTTTCCTTGGTGAATACTCATGTTTTTTAGAAGTTCTCTCCTTACATATTGGTAAATGGACAGTTTGGTGTACAAGTACAAGTACGGAGTCACACACAGTTGAGGACAAGGACACACTCTGAGCAGTGCGGTGTACCATCAGGAAGTGCTCTGCTGTGTGATCGCTGCAGTGCGTTGCATGCACTAAGGCGGCTGTGACGTCAGACCATGTGTACTGTCTTTGGGGCAGCGGTAAGGTGTCCGGGCTACATAGTTTGAATACAATCATGCAGCTCATGACTGTACATGAGCTGCATGCTCATGTAGGTACACGCCTAAATGCTTCTACCTGCCGGGTCTGTTTGTCTATCTTCGTCCCTCTTGCGTTTTTTGAAGCCTACAGATTTTTCTAGTCAGGAACATGAAAATTAATGTTTTACTAGTTTTAAATTTGAAGTGCTTGAATCACTAATGAGGCTGGACATTAATGAGGGTGAACATTGTTGTCTTCTTATAAGCTATTTTAATTCTTTTCTTTCTTTTTTTTCTTTTTTCCCTGTGGATTGAACCTAGGGCCTTGGTCATTCTAGGCAAGTGCTGTACTATTGAGCCTTCCGGCCAGCCACTTTATTTTATTGTGAACTCTAGGTTATTTTCAATATAAATTTAGTATGGTAGCTGTAGCTATAGCCAAAGAGAATTACTACATAGCTTTGGGGAATACCCAGAGACCTGTGTCTCATAACCTTTGTGTTACTAGGAGCTTAGAGGACAATAGTTTCTGCCTTCCAGTTGTGTAAGGAATATTTATATACTTGTGACTGAGTCTTAGATATCTGTTTGAATGCTTCCAGAATTAAGGGGCCTAATGTCCAATGGGCATCTAATTTTCTGATGGCTTTAACTGACAGAAAATTTGAAGTATTTTAAAAGAACAGTGGGATAGATGAGATGAGGGCAGCTGGACTCTTTAAATAACCCCCTGTCAGGAGCTATAAGATCTCTTCATGCCCCACTGAAGGACAGGAGCAGTGCCTGGTGACTGAATCCTGGCCTTTTGATTAGGGAATGAGAGCACCGGACCGAGGAGAGGCGCTGAGGATGTGTTAGATGTGTGGCTGCGTAGTGAGCTGTCCTTAAACCTAAATCTTCTGTTCTTTTACGGAGTTCCTTTGGGTCAGGAAGTTGGGTGTGCCCCAGCTGGGTCGTCCTGGCTCTGGTGTCTCAGAGGTGGCAGTTAGGGTGTTGTCCGAAGGCTCGGCTGGTCCAGGAGGTCACTTGCACAGTGACTCATTCCTGTGGGGGTGCCACACGCTCTCTCAGTTGAGCTACTGCAGTGGCTTCTCCCATGGTGACTAATCCGAGAGAGAGCACAGTGGAGGCCACGTGTCGTTTATGACCTCAGAAGTCACACGCTGCCATTTCTGTGGCACCCCATTCACTGGTTTTACAGCCAGCCCTACTCCAGCGAGGACTGTGAATGAGTGTGGGGGTCAGGAAGCGGGAGTCACCCGGGGCTCCTTGAGAATGACTGACGCTGTGCCTCCCAAGAGTCACGTCTCTCCTGCTTGTCAGAGAAAGCACTCAGTCTGCTGGAGGTCCCAGATCTCCTCCCAGCTGAGTCTGATTTGGGGGGAGGGAAAAGGAGAGGAGAGAGGGAAGAAGAGGAGGACATATTTAAGTATATTTTGGAAATTGGGAATCTATTAAGAATTTTTCTTTTGGACAAAATTGTTAGATTGCGTGGTGTTTTCAATTATATAAGAATTTCTTTATGCTCCATCTGATGAAATTTCTGGCCCAAATAAAAAAGAATAGATTTATAATCATGAAATGGATTTCTAGTTTAATATTTCAGGTTATTTTTAGGAATAAAAGTTTTATAACATTCACTGGTTTCCAAATATGAAGGTTAGATTCCTGGAAAACCCATGTTGGAGAGCTCTTAGTTGTGGAATTTGAAAGCTAATAGGGAAAATATGGATATCAAACTCTACTAGTGATTTAGTTGTGGTTTTAGCTTCAGATCTGCCATATTTTATTTTTTTGTGAGACTAGGCTTGGAACTCAGCAAGTAACATTTCCCAGGTTCTTTGGCCAGCTGGATTCCTGGTGGTGTCTGGCAGTTGGAGGCCCCTCGTAGGAGAGTGAAATGTAGGCAGGAGGACGATGGACATTACTACTGTTTTCAGCTCCTGTCTGCTTTTTCCTGGGCAGACTGTACGTCATGCTTATACTCTTGGCTTCAGGAACTTGGAGCACCAGCTTTGCTGTGATCCCCCAACCAAGATGCAAGGAGTGACTGTTCTGTGTGGGTTCCGTTTTCTCGGCCCCCTTCAGAGGCCTGTTAGCACTCTCTCTGAGCACCTGGATTCTGGTAACTCCCTGTCTTCTTTTGTGTTTCTTGATAGGAATTATTTATTAGTATTAGATTATCTGTGTCTCTTCTTTATTTTTGCAGTCTTCCAGCATTTATTTAACCAATTTCCTTTATTAAATCCCTACCACTTAACATAACCTTGTGTGAGGTTTCTGCTTTTCCACTGACTGAAATAGTTATGTTTTCTAAATATATCATCTCATGATAGCAAATGCATGTTGGTAGTTTTTTTTTGCAAACTAATAGTCACACTGGAGGGTATTTTTTCCTCCATCTGGTTCTATGTGTAAATGTTTAATGCTTTTCTGATTTTTAGTGATCATAATCATTGACTTTGTTTGGTGGGTCTGACCTCATGGAGCAGGCCTCAAGGTTCTCTGGGTCCATAGTTGTCCTCATCACTGTCCTCTTCCCTGAGGCACAGTACTGACATCAGAACTGAAAGGACGAGGGGTGTATTTTGGCTCACATTTCGTTGGCCAGCTCCCAGGCAGGAGGGCACAGTTGGAGGGTCCAGTGCCTGGAACTGCTCACACTGTGGCGACCAGGAAGCAGGAAGAGGAGCCTGGAAGGAGCATACGCCCAACCTGGTCACACCTGTGACCCACCTCTTCTGCCCCAGCACCCTGTGAATCAGTCACCCGTGAAAAGTCCCACCTGTGAACACGTGAGGCTTTGGGCCTGGTGTTCAGGATAACAGTTCTAGAAGTGCAGTTTATGGGGGATGCACGACTAGTTCTGTTTAATCTACTTAGCCAAGGTATTTAAACACATCTATATCCTGGTGAAAAGGTCTACCCGTACGGCCCCAGTGGGGCCGCTCTCCCTGCCAAGCCTCTTCTCCCTCAAAGACTCTGCTCCGAGAGGGCCGCTGCACGGCTCCAGGGCCTGCCAGTGTTTCCTTCATCTTCCTGAATTTTCCCAGGACTTTTGTTCTTTCTTTGCCATCTGCTTTATTTCCCTTTTCTCTCATTAAGCCCCAATTTCCTCTGTCTTACTGCCCTCGATTGGAATGATTTATACTTGTGTGTATTAAAATTTGAAGCCCAGCTGAGGAGGTCTATCTGCTGCTGAATTACTAGCAGTTTTCTGTACGGAGAATGCCTGAGAGGGGAGCGTAATTATATCAGTGAGCACTTTATAGACACAAAGGAAGCAGTGAGTGATTGAGTAGTGGTCCTTCTCTTTGTCAGGTTAATAAATGCTTCACCCTTTGTACTTCTGTTCAGAGGGGTCATTTCTTTAGTAAGCCCTTAGCATGTTTTCCTGTTGACACGGTGCTGTGTGAGGCAGGTGTGTTGAGAGTGGAGCAGTAGAGTAAAATAGCCCATCTCTAGCCTGCCTTGAAAGACTTTGCAGTGTAGCTGGAGAGGTCGGGAACATAAGCTAAGCTGCAAAGGGATGCAGACGAGTTTAAGTTGATGTGATAAAAACTGTACTTAATTATATGCTGTGGGACAGATAAAAACAGTGCTTCCTGTATACAGGCATGAAATACCATATTTTCTTATTAAACCCTTTTACAATTGTGAGGTCATATTTTTCAAGTGCTGAATCTGAGGCTTTGAAATTAAATCACTTGCCCAAAGATATAAATTTATTGAAGGATAGAATTGAAGTTCGAACTATAGGCTGGTCTGAGTTTAGAGATTATGCTACACAGACAAGAGTGTTACGTACACTGTGCTGGGTTTCGGCGTGCTGGGTGCTGGGAACTGGCTCTGCTGGCCCCATTCCCTTCCTCACTCTTCCTGCTATGTGCATGGGGGCTGACCTGTGTGGATCTCACACTGAACACCCATCCTTCATCTTCCCACCAGGTTGACTCCTGGGAAGAACTCCAGAGGTCAAGGGCAAGTTGAGAATGATACAGAGTGATTCTTCCACTCTCCTTGCCAGGGTTCTCTCCCGTCAGCTCCGTATCTGTCTGTCTCTGTTTTGCCCTCCCTCTTCCTGTCACTGTGCCTAGGTTGTAGGAATTCTGTCAGCCATTGGACCGTCCAGCACAGAGGTGTAACAGTACCTTGTCATGAGCAGTAACCGCTGCCCACCATTTTAAAAGTCGATCAGACTCAGAGTATGGCGCGCATGCCAGCGGAGGCTCTGCCTGGGGGACGCCAGTCGGCCTTCCTTGTGTCCTCTCTCCCTTTCCTTTATCCTTCCTTCCTTTCTCATGTGTTCAACATTGAGGATAAGAAAAGCTAAGACATGCTGACTGCCCTCAAGGAGCATAGAGTCTATACTCAGATTTGACTCATAATGGAAATGAAAACCAGTAATGTGCTTGAGGAGCAGAATGACAAGAGAGTTTAACCCATGAAATTGGTTATTAGTGAGAATGCAGACAGCCAATTAGAAATTGCTCATTTGTATTAGTGATTCCTAGGTCAGCATTTTGAAAGGCTTGCTGTTTCTCTGTTTCACTGTATAAAACATCAAGAAGAATGCAGTGTCTTTTCTAGTGGAGTGATGAGCTGAAACTTCTTCATGTTTAGAACTCATCTTTATACTCAGAAAACAAGGTTTATCATGAGAAATATCCATCAAAAAATTCCCAACTGGTTCATATCGAAGGCCTACCAGTGCATCCTGCCCCCTTTCAATTTATAGACATTTTTGGGAAGCAGTTTTAGATTTGTAAAACTTTCCCACTTTCCCTTATCGTTAACATCTTGTAGTTATTAGAACTAGTGAGCTAGTATCAACTCATTACTGACTAAAGTTCACAGTTTACCATAGGGCCACTCTGTGCTGTACAGTCCTAGGGCTTTGGACGTGTGTGTCTAGCCTGTGTTCTTCATTGCATACCATATGCAATAGTTCCAACGCCCTAGAAAGTTTGTGTTCCGTCTTTCTCTCCTTGCCCCAGATCCCCTCCCAGTCAGGATCTGGTTGCTGTCTCTATAGTTGTGCCTTTTCTAGACTGTCATCTATACTCAGAATCAAATAGTACATGCCCCTTCCAAGTGGGCTTCATGTACTTATGACTATCATCGGTATCTCATTGTTGAGCAATAATCCAATATCTGGCCATGCCAGTTTGTTTCACCTATTGGCGGTGTTTTGGTTGCTTTTGCAGTTCTGAATTTAAAGTGGCAGTAGCCATTCTTGTGTAAGCTTTTGTGTGCAGAAAAGTTGTGGGTTGGTGTAAGGGTTTAAGATGTATACGGATTTTGGTAGCGTGTCAGATTTTTAGATTTTTTTTTTTTTTTTTT
>PVIR01025174.1:0-25152 GCA_004026965.1 Petromus typicus | reverse complement strand
GTGACATGACAGCAGCTTGGAGCAGGGGGCGGACACGAAGCAGCAGATCTGGGGGGTGGAGAAACAGAGTCACCCAGCTGGTTGGATAAAGGGCTGGGCCACAACAACACCTCCCATTTATTGGTGTTTAGAATTTATTCCCCGAAACTTTGCTGCCCTCCTGCCTTCCATTGCATAGCTTAGCAAGTAAGAGAAACCTGTGTGACCTTGAGTGATGACCTTGAGCTCCAGTCACCAGAAAAGGACCAGAACCAGGATGCATAGCCAGGTTGGCCTTGCTTGTCATTGCTGGGATGGTGGTCCCTGTGGCAAGTGACACTTTTGATCTGTTGTCCAGTAGGTGCTCCTCAAGTCTCATGCTTGTCACTGTGTCCCCAAGTGTGGCCCCCACAAACTGGGGCCTGCGGGCCTGGGATGAAGGTGAGCCCGGTGGAGAAGGCACCCCAGGGCCAGCTCTGTCCCTGCAGTGCCTCACTCCTGTCTCTGTGATGGGCTGGAGCAGGGAGAGGCGGTGCCACCTGGCAAGGCTGGCGCAAGTGGTGGGTGGTTTCAGGGTGGGGCTTGAACCCCTCCCTGCAGGGAGCCCGGGGTGGGGGAGGGGATCTGCTGAAACCTGGGGTGTGGTCACTGCAGGCTGAGTGGGAGGCTGGCCAGGTGGGTGCTCGGTCCCCATCTCCCTGGAGCGGTCCAGCGCGTGGATGGGTTTGATGGTTTGGGAAAGGAGACATTGTGACATTCTCCTGTCACTAAAAGCGACCACCCTAACTCTGGCCTCTAGTATTCCTGGACCAAAGGGAGACCTCAAGGTCCCAGAGTTCTGTCCTTTTCCATGGGAGATGAGGAGGGGAAGGCCCCAGGGGAGGGGCTGGGACTGAGGTCTGGAGAAGGCATTGGGGTGGGGAAGAGGGACCAGGCCCTGAGATTGCCCTGCCTGGCACTCTGGGCCTGCTGCTCATCTGGCAGCAGGCGTGCCACCGGCCAGCAGGGGGCTCTGCTGCCCCAGGCCTGCTTGCCTGGAGGGCAAATGCAGTGTACCCTGTGGTGAGGGCAGCGCCAGTGGCTGCAGGTTGTGAGAGGCAGCTGGGGTCCTAGGCAGGCTGAGCCACCTGACGTGGGCCAGGCTCAGAAGAGTGTGGGCTTCCATCTGCCCAGCTCCGGGGGACAGCCGGGACCGAAGGACCCCGGAGCGGCCCTGGGGGCTCTGGCAGGTGTGGGCCGAGGGACGGCTGTGTGTGTGTGTGTGTGTGTGTGTGTGTGTGTGTGTGCCTGGGCAGCTCCAGTGGACGCAGCCACCCCTGCGGGTTGGATGGGAAGACCTGCTTGTTTGTTCTGTCTTCTTTCAATATTTTAAAAATTTTGACTTTTTAGAAAATTATTTTTCAATTTTGACTTTCCTAATTATTTTAACTGGGAAAGTAGATATAAAATTTTTCATTTTAACTATTTGTAAGTGTATGGTTCATTGGCGTTACTATATTCACCCTGTGTAAACCTCACCACCTTCTGCCTCTGGGACTCTCCCATCTTCCCAGTGAAATTCTGAAGCCATTAAATATGTCCACATTCCTGCTGCTCCAGGCCCTGGTCAATTCTGTTTCCACGTCCAGAGTCTAAATGTCTCTGCTGTAAGTGGAGCGACATTGTCCTTGTCCTTTTGACTTATTTCATTAGCCCCATGTCTTTAGGGCTCATTCATGTTGGAAAGTGTATCAGTATTTCATTCCTTTTTTTGTTTGTGGAGACAGGGTCTCCCTATGTAGCCCGGGCTGGCCTCAACCTCTTGGCAATCCTCCTGCCTCAGCCTCCAGAGTGCTGGGATGACAGGCGTGCACCACCAGGCCCAGAGACCAGAGACAGCCAGGCGGAGGGAGGGGGTGGGGAGGCTCTATGGCAACCCTGGCCCTTGTCCTTGCTGTGGTTGTGGGGCATTGGCCTGGTGTTTACTTTGTGGCTGGCTCGGGGCTCACAGTTTTCTACAACTGCTTATTTCCCACCATGAGCAAAGACGCCTGTTCCTTGGCGTCCCTGAGGCGGGCACCAGCCCTCCTGCCCAGCAAGGGTTCTGCCAGCCTGGCACCTTTGCCCTGCTCCTTGCCTGCTGGGAGCAGCCTCATCCGGGGCCTCGGGAGGACAGCGGGAGCCAGGGCTGGTGGCTGCGTGAATGCATGTGTAGTTGTCATGTGCACGTGTCCTAGCACCTGCACAGCTGGACCCCAGCGTGACCGAGTATGAGAGTGACTATCGGAAAAGGGACCAGCACAGCTTGGATTTATTAAACCCTGGGCCCGGGCCTGGGTCTGGGCTGAGACTTCCTCTAATTGCATAATTTTCCCAACACCCTTTGAGAGCTGGGTAATTTGCCAGGGTATCAAAACTAGAAAGTGATGTAGCTGGGCATGGTGGTGCCTGCCTGTGGTGCCAGCCCTTGCAAGGCTGAGGCAGGAGGATCACTGAGTTCAAGGTCAATCTGAGCTACATAGCGAGGCCTTCCCTCAAAACAACAGCAACAAAAAATGGCGCAGACGGAACTCATACCCAGGAGTCCTGGACTCCAGATCTCCCACTGGAGCCCCCATTTGTCTCTGACCTGTCCCGGGACTGTGGATGCCTCCTCCCTGGCTCAGCCTTACTTGGCTGTGAACCAGCCTAAGGGGGATTCAGTGAAGGTCACAGCCCACCTCAATCCCAGAGGGGAGCCCAGGATCTGGGAGGCCCCCGACCGGTCTCTCGCCCCGCCGGCCCGCTGCAGGGGTCCCAGGCGCCCAGGGACGCGGGGGCGCCCGCTCGCTGAGCCGGCTCCTCCGCTTGGCCGGTGCGGACACGTCCTGGCGGCGGAGCCTGTGCGCCGCGGGGCTGGGAACCGCTGCTGCGACGGGACTGAAGGGCGGAGGAGGCCCAGGCCTGGGAGGAGACTGGGGCAGGGGTCAGAGGCGTGGGCCGGTATCGCATTGCCCGCGTGCCTGGGGTGGCGTGGGCCCCGGCCGTGCCCCGTCCCCGTGTGGGCTGGGGGCTCTGGGGGACCAGATGGCCCTTCGAGGACGCCAAGTGACTCACTGGGACACCAGGGCCCTCTCCGAGAGGTTGGAATCCTGCCCTGCGGGAGGGAGGCGCTGCCTCAGCCGGAGCGGGGAAGAGCTGGCGACTGACCCTGAGCCCCTCGCTCACTTCCTGAGCCCCGCCCTGGTGATATCAGGCCCTCTTCCCCGTCCCTGACCCCTGCATTCCCGGAGGCTCTTACTCGCTTCCGTGCGCCTCCAGCTTAGAGCAGATTCTAGAGGCCGGACGGACCGCAGACCCTGCCCGGCCCCCTCCCGGCGCTGCCCCTCCGGAGCTGGGGCCCGAGCTGTCGGCGGGGTGCGGGGTGGGGGGGCTTTGGTGTCAAGACTGCGGCTCGCTGGCCCTCTGTCCTGAACTTCAGGACTGTACCCCGCAAGACAAGGTCCGGGAGCTGGGAGACTCCTGAGGGCAGGTTGTACTATGTATCCCGGTTGTCCCAGGCCTTGGCCCCCAGACGACTGGAGAGAGACTGAGGAAAGGAGTTGGAATCCAGAATCTGGCCTGCTTCCTCGAGTCAGCCTGTGTCCAGAGTCAAGTCTGGTGATTAAAAAAGACGCAGCCAGCTCTGGTGGCACGCGCGCCAGCCATCCCAGCACAGCAGTAGATTGCGACGTAGCGCTGGGAGGCTGAGGCAGGAGGATTGCCATGAGTTCGAGGCCAGCTGCAAGACATAGTGAGATCGATCCCGTGTCAAAACACCAAACAAAATGAACAGGAAAGACCCCTGCCCATTCAGCTCTTAGTACAAGGGTCAAATAGGAACCCAGGAAAGTGCTTTCAGGGAGGCTTTCCATGGGGTCCACCTTCCAAGCCCCTCTCCAGGGCTCCGCGGGGATATGAGGTTGAATGGATTTTGCAAGCTGGGCAGCGGAGCCGCAGGGGGAGGAACCGGTCAGTAATTCCTGCCCCCCGCGGGGGAGGAAATGGGCGGGGGCGGGGGCGGGGGCGGGGGAGGACTCGCTAGGCAGGAAGGCTTGGAATAGAATCTCAGCAACGCCTGGTATTTCCCAGCCTGGCCCCTCCCCCACGGCCTCTGGGGCCCACCCCACATTCCTTTCCCAGAGGAAACGGGCGATAGCAGGCTCCCCAGGCCCGGACTCTGTGCAGCCCTGGGGCGCTTGTCTAGGTCCGGCCCTATCCAGGTGTCTGCAGCCTTGGGCACCGAAACGAAAGCCCTATCTTTACCTCTCCCTTTCCTGTAGCCCCCCTCCCTCCACGAGTTTTTGTTTTTAAAACAGGGTTTTGCTGTGTGGCTTGAGCTGGCCTTAAATTCAGGGGAGGCCTCCTGCCTCAGCCTCCTGAGTGCTAGGGTTACAGGTGTGCAGTGCCACGCCTCCCCACAGTTTTGAGAGAGGGAGGCCTCCTATCGGTCAGGGGCAGGGTAGACCTGCCAGCCAGCAGAGGAGAGGGGGCTGGAGCCGGACAGTCCTTTTCCTCTGGCCCTGGAGCCAGAGGACGGGAAGGTGGCACCAAGTTCTTGAGGGGCACGCAGCAGGGAGGTACCCCTCAGCCAATGGCAACAGCTGGGCAGACCTGGAACTCCTGGTTTCCTAGCCCCACAGGGCAGGAAAAGGGTGCAGATAGAGGTCCCATCCGCTGTCCCTGACTGGCCTGGCCCTTTCCGAGCTCTCCCCCTGGTCCTCTTGACTGAGCGGCCGTGGCCACCGCACTAGGACAGGGCTTCCGCCAGGGTGGGGGTGGGGGTCGCGCTCCCGCTTGGGGCCACCAGCAGCAAACAGGAAACAGGAGAACAAAACCCTCTCCCTGGCCTCCTCCCTCTTCCTCCTCCCTTCCCTGGGCCCAGGCACCCCGGCTGGCCTCTCCCCTCTCGTCCCTTCTCACCTCCACCGGGTGGGACCACCCTGGGGGTCACCTGTCCTTTCCCCTCCCTCGCCTGGGATGTGGACGACCGGATGGCGAGGGAAGGAGCTGCCTCCCACTCCAACCCTCGGCTGGTGGCTGGGGATTGGGGTCAGACCCAAAGCTGGAATTTGGGACACTGAGGTCTCGGTGTAGTGGTGACAGCATGACACACTCGGTCTCGTTCTCTACAAACTGGGCCCAGATGATGGCTCGGCCAGAGTGAGCGGCCGTCCTAGTGAGCAGTTCCGTGGGCCAGGGACTGGGGAGACTGGTGACAACCATGCCGGCCAAGGGCCCTGCCCGCCCTGCCTAGGAAGGAAAGGGCTGAGAGGAAGAACTCGGAAAGGGGCTTCCTGCTGACTCACTGGGGGACCACTGGGGACGGCTCACGTAGGGTCCTGGGTACACCGGTGAGAGGTGTCAGAGTGGGCACTGGCTGTGCACGGCACCCCGTGAGGGCCTGTGTGGCTGCCTCCCATAGGTGTGCTCTTGGGGTACGTGGCGTATGTGTCTGGGGGCTCTGTGCGCCTGGGCACCCCCGACTGGAACTGACAGCGTGTGCACACGACATACGTGAGTGGTCTTGTGTGTCTGGGACACCGGAACTGAGGAGAATCAAGATGGGTGTGTGTGCAGCGGGGCTGCACTTCCGTGTGCCGTAGTGCGTGTGTGGACCTGTTTCTCAATGCACACAGCCGAGGTGCACGGCCAGGACAGTGAGTTTTCGAGTTGGTGACAGGCTGTGCTCTGCGCGTGCGCGCGCGCGGTGGCAGCTGTGGGTCCCGGACCTCTGGGGCCGCCCCCTGGGGGAGGCGTCTGCCGCCACCGCCACCGCTCTGTCGGGGACCCGGTGGCAGACGCCCTCGGCGGCTCCGGCGCGGCGCGCTCCAGCCGTGCTGCCTCCGTCAGCGCGTGCTGCTCGTCCCCTCGGGGCCCACGGCTCCGGGGGGCGGGCGGGGACCCCGCTGCGGCCCGGAGGCCCAAGGACGCAGCCCACCGGGCTCCGAGCGACTCCGGCAGCCCAGCCTGGGGCGAATGGGGACCCGGGCGGCTGCTGGACCCGGGAGTCCCCGCGGGGTGCGGCGCTCGTGGGCAGCGCGTCGTGGCGCGTGGAGCGCGCGGGCGCGGAGGGCTGGCGCTGGGCGCGCGCCGTCGGCGTGGACTGCAGCGCCCCGGAGCCGCGCTGCCTCTGGATGCCCTGCCTAGACCACCGCGGGCCTGGCCGGGCCAGGGTGAGCCCCGCTTCTGGGACGGTGTGGGTTGGAGTTCCTCAGGGTGCCACACCAGCGGCCCAGAGCTGGGCAGAGACCTGAGAGCTCAGCCCTTTTACGATTTGCCGGCGGGGGAGGGCCTGACGGGACGGGCGGCGTCGAGGAATTCCGAAACCAGAGTGGGGTTGACAGGGACTTGGTACCAGCACCACCAAGTGGACCAGTGGGCACCCTCTTGCGCCTGGGATGTCTGGGCTTGGGCACGGGTGGGCCCTTCGGTGAGCAAAGGGCACTGGGGGACAGAAGGTGGCAAGTGACCTCAGGGCTGTGGCCATGGCCTGGGGGGGCAGAGTTGTGATGTCCGGGATCTGCCAGGCTGGTAGGGCGTGAGTCACAGCGGGCGCCTTGCCTGGCCGGACGCCGCGCTCCCAGCGGTGACCTCTTTGTGCTCCTGGGGGAGGAGCTGCGCTTCTGGGATCTCACTCCTGGTGTTGCTGACCTACTGCGTGTCCGTGTTGGTCTGATGGGGTCGTTCTCCCCCCACCAGCTGGCGCTCCTCCTGGAGGCCTCTTCCCCTGGCAGGAGCAGGAGTGTTCACAGTGGTGCCCCCGGCCCCTGTGTGTCCCCTGAGCCTCGGCTGGGTGTCCAGAGGCAGTGGGAGCATGTGAGCTGTACCAGGTCTCACTCCTGTCGCCCGTGGAGTGCTCAGTGCCGGACCCTTCTGTTTCTGTACATGTCACTTCTCTTCCGCCGAAAGTGACAGCAGACCCGGGGTGGCCCCGCTCGGGGAGGAGTGCTAGTGTTGATGTGTGAGGATACGGAAGAACTTCCCAGCCTGTCGGTGCTGTCTGCCTCGCAGGCAGGGGTGTGGCGGTGGTGGCAGGGCTATTAGTGACGCCTTGGCAGCCTGGAGGAGGGTCTGGACGGAAGGAGTGGAGGAGAGGAAGAGGCAGAGATAAGAAGGGGCGCCAGAGTGTGTGGGTGAGGAGAGGACCAGAGCGGGAGGCGCCTGCTTCCCTGGGTCACTGGGCAGCCCCCCTGCCCCACCGCACGCTCAGGCAGCTGGCCGCTCCAGGCAGGATGTGTGCTGGGGGCGGGGCGGGGGCGTGCGGGGACCTGTCCCAGCCACTTCTCGTCACTGGGGCAGCTGGTGGCTTAAACCTTAATCCGGGACGCCAGTGGAACAATGGGCACTGCGAGCACAGCGCCCGGGTGGGGCCGGCAGGGGGCTGCCACGCCGTACAGGAGCAGGGGCTTCTGCAGGGGAGGGAGGGTCCCCCAGTCCCCTCTCCCTCCGACCGGTTCCTTGCTGGTTGGCAGAGTAGGAGATGCAGAGGACTTCAGATCTCTGTCACATCTCTGACAAATTTCTGGGCCCTGGATGCCCGTGGGACTGGGGTTCACGTGGAAGGAGGCAGAGACACAGGACTGGGGTTCACGTGGAAGGAGGCAGAGACACCTTGGGGGTTCCCGCTGAGGGCCGATCCAGATTTGACTTGGCCCCTGGGCGTGGGGCGCCCCAGCCTCACTTGGACTTCTCTGGCTGTCTGATTCCTCGGGTCCCTTCCTGTCCCCTCCCCGCTGTCCCTGGGCACCCTGCAGCCTGTGTCCTGTCTGTCCAGGGAGTCCTAATGGGGGTCCCCTTCCATGCCCCCTGTTGTCTTGGGCACAGTCCCCATCCCAGGCTCCCCGGGAGCAGGCTGAGCTCCGGGCCCGGAGACTGTCCCCTCAGCTGTGTTTTCACAGCTCGTGGTCTCTACCTGTGCCACCGCTGCCCTGCTGAGAGATGTGTCTGTGTGCCCGGCGTGTGTCTGTGCGTGCCAGTCTGTGGTTTCTCGTGTTTGTGTCCGCAGAAGCACGCGGCCTCGTGCTGCTGGGGGCTGCTGCGTGATCGCCTGTGCACCTGCTTGATAGCACTGCGTTGTGTGTGTGTGTGTACATGGTCCGGATGCACGTGTGCGAGTTGTGTGTGTGGCACCTGCACACATTAGGTGCTCAGCGAAGGTTTGCCATGCTGAGTGGGTAGCTGGCCCCCACCGGAGGGTGGAAGCTGCTGGGCTGACGAGGCTGACGGGATGAGCAGAGGCCAAGAGCAGAGAGCAGACCGTGGCCCTTGCTGGCCCCAGGCAAGGTGCAGCCACCTGCCACTCACCTTCCCTCCCTGTGTCCCCGCAGCTGCCGCTGGGCCCAAGAGATGGGTGCTCCCCCGGGCGCCCGCTGCCCTGGCAGGGCCCAAGGACGCTGCTTCTGCGGAAGAGCCTGCAGGATGGCTTCGGCTTCACCTTGCGCCACTTCATTGTGTACCCGCCCGAGTCGGCTGTGCACTGCAGCCTGAAGGTAGCCGCCTACCCTCCTGCCCGGACCCTGCAAGCTCCGGGTTGGGGCTCCCTCGTGGGGTGAAGCCTGATCCCCCAGCCTTGCAGGGCCTTCTAGGCGGGAGACAGGCTGGGCGCTGGTTCTGTGTGATCTGTACAGAGCCCTGGCCGCACAAGGGAGCGGCTGGGTCAGGGCAGGGCACCCACAGGGGGAGCCCCAGTGACCTGGAAGGTGAATAGCCTTTTGGGAAGATGGGGTTCCTGGGCCTCCTTGTCCTTTGCCAGCTTCTGGGCTGGGTCTGTGGGCTGTCACCAGCGACCAGCCAGTCCCAGCAGCTCTGTGCCCTTCCCAGAATGCCCGGGCCCTAGGCAGGGACAGAGGACCCCAGGCCCGGAAGCACTCCTGACGCATGGTGGACTTGGGGCTCCCGCCCACCCCTGGCGTCATGCTGCTGTCCCTGGGTGCCCGCAGGAGAGCTGACAGATTCATGTTGGGGGCTGCACCCCTTCTCCCCCGTCTCCAGCATGCAGTCAGGCTGCCACGCCGTTGGGGTCTCCTGGGTACCCTGGCACCACCTACCAGAGGACCAGAGCTGGCTCTCATGGCTTTGTCTGTGTGCTCATGTGTCTGCATGTGTGGCATGCTGGGCACGGGCCCTGTCACTGCACCGGAGCACCATGTCATTGGCCACAGCTGTGCTTAAGGGTAGAGTGGTGTGTGGCACTGCCCCATGCTCCATACCTGAGGGTGCCTGCCCCTTGGGTCCCTGGAGCCCCCCTTCCTCCCTTCTGCTCCTTCCTGGTCCCTGCCATCTTGGGGCACCCTGCAGATGGGAGAAAGTGGTGGCAGCAGTGGCCTGGGCAGCGGAGCTCTCCCTTCCCAGGAGCTACAAGGTCCTGGGGCGGGCGAGCCAGGCACAGCGCTGTTGCCTTTCCAGACCTGGCAGGGCAGAGGTGGGGGCCCTGGCCGGGGCCCTGGCCGAGGCCCGGCTTCCTCTTGCTGCCCTGGAGCCTGCGGGGCTCAGCCATCCAAACGGATCCATCTGCCTCTGTCGCCCGCACTCTGCTGTCAGCCCTCATCATCATGCACCTGCCTGGGAGGGCCTGGGGCCTGCTGGCCTGGTGCCGCCTCCTTCCCTCGGCCTGGCCACCCCGGAAGCAGCAGCCTCCCAGGACACCCCCGGCTGGCTGTGCTCCCCACACATCGCCCCACCTCCCTGCCTGAACGCCATGTCTGACTCCTGTCATAGCTGGTGACTGCGGGTCCAGCCCATGTGTCCTGCTTGTTTCTGCCACCGTGGCTCTGCACGCCCTGTCCCCTCCCTGGCGGGCAGCTGGCACAGGCTACCTCTCCATCCCGTCCCATTCTCTGGGTGCCAGCGATGGCACTGTTGGCACCGTGGGCCTGCTTATCTGTGTCCCTACCTCCCCCCGGCCTGGGAGGCGTCCTGGGGCCCCGCGCTCCCAGGTGGCTGGACTTCGGGTGCCGTGGGATCGGCAGGTGGCCAGGGGAGCTTGGCCTGGGGCTCGGGCTCACTGAAGGAGAGGGCCAGCGGGGTTCCTCCATGGCTCTGAGGGCCGCACCCGCTCTGTTGCTGCAGGAGGATAATGGAGGCCAAGGAGGCAGAGGAGGTGGAGCGGGCGGAGGTGAGTGGCGCGGGGCACCCTGGCCCCAGCCTCTGTCTCTCTCGCCGCCGGTCCCTGTCCTGTTCCGTGTCCTCTCTGGGCCCCTCCCCCTCCCCCCCTTCCTTCTCCCGTCTGTCTCCCTGTGCACATCTCTTCTGCAGACCCCGGCGCTCTGGGCAGCCGAGGCCCTGAGAGGGGGGCTTTGCCCTGGCGGGAGTGGGATCCAGACTCTCCTTCCACACAAGCCTCACTGCTGTCTGTCCTTTGCCACCCGAGGACCCTCGTCAGCTCCCAGTCTCCCTGGCTCTTCAGGGCAGCTGTCCTGCCCTGCCCTGGGCGTCTGCAGCAGCCGTGGCACAGTCCCGCATTCCTGTGCCACAGGCTGGGGGAGTGAGCCGCGGGCACCCCCTGCTGGTGGCGTGGCTGGCACAGTGGGCATATGTGCTAGGCAAGCACTGTACCCAAGCCACCTGGCCGCAGAAGGGAGGGTACTGTGGGTGGAATGGGGTTCGAGTCTGCCCTGGGTCCCCTGGGTTCCATCTGGAGCCCCAGCCCTGGAGAGTGGGGCAGGTGTGAGTGCTGGGGGTGCCCGCCCGGGGGGGGTTTCCTGTCAGTGTGAGGTGCCTCCCGCGCTGCGTAACTTCAAGACTTGCGAAGGAGCTTCTTGTGTGGCGTCTGTGCTCTTTATTTTTTTGTTTTTGATTTTTTGTTTCGTTTTGTTTTGTTTTCAGACAGGGTCTCACTTTGTAGTTCAGGCTGGCCCTCAGCTCAGCCTTAAACTCACATCACAGCAATCCTCCTGCCTCTGCCTCCCGAGTGCTGGGATTACAGGCGTGAGCCACCACGCCCAGCACTGTGGTATGTGGTGCTGATTGCTGCTGGGCGTGAGTCTCCACACCCAGTACTGTGGTTACTGGGGAATTGAACCCAGGTCCTTGCGCTTGCAAGACAGGTGCTGGAACCACTAAGCTAACTCCCCAGCCCCGATTTTTTTTTTTTTTTTCTTTTGAGACAAGGTCTCAGTTTGTAGTGCAGACTGGCCTTGAATTCACTATGTCACTCAGGCCAGCCTTGAACTCACAGCAATCCTCCTGCTTCTGCCTCCTGAGTGCTGGGATTACAGGCGTGAGCCACCACGCCAGGCACTGTGGTATGTGGTACTGGTTGCTGCTGGGTGTGAGTCTCCACACCCAGTATTGTTATGTGGTTACCAGGGAATCGAACCCAGGCCCTTGCGCTTGCAAGACAGGCGCCGGAACCACTGAGCTAACTCCCCGGCCCCCTGTTTTTGATTTTTTGAGACATCAGAGTCTTGCTACGCAGTTCAGGCTGGCCTTGAATTCACAGCGATCCTCCTGCCTTGTCCGCCTGCGCCATCTCAGCCAGCTGGTCTCTGATAGGAACCCGTGGCATTCGCAGAGCTCTCTGTGCCCATATGGGTTGCTGTCCTCCTTACGTGTCCTCTTATCACTGGGTCCGGCTGGTGGGTCCTGTGGACGTGAGCATGTGTGCGGTGTCTGCAGATGTGCCCGCTACAGTGCCCACGTGTAGTTGTGCGCGGCTGTGACCTTCAGCAGCCACCCGCTAACCTGCTGATGCCCACCAGGCCCCCCGCCCCGGCCCCGGCCCCGCCTGGAGCCCATGGACACCATCTTTGTAAAGAACATCAAGCACGACGGCCCCGCGCACCGAGCGGGGCTCTGCACGGGTGAGAGTCCGGGCTGGCCAGGACCGGGGTGCAGGGCGGGCAGGCTGCCCATCGGGCCGGGTCCAGGGGCTGCGACACCCCGCCTCTCACACGCGGCCCCTCCCCGGCGCCAGGAGACCGGCTGGTGAAGGTGAACGGGGAGAGTGTCGTCGGGAAGACCTACTCCCAGGTCATAGCGCTGATCCAGAACAGGTGAGCGCCGCCTCCCCGCCCGGAAGACACCTGGGCCCTGGCAGCCGGTCCCTGTCCTCCGCCCGGCTTGACCTCGGCCCTGTCCCTGCAGCGATGACACCCTGGAGCTGTCCATCATGCCCAAGGATGAGGACATCCTGCAGCTGGTGAGTTCTGCTGCCCCACTGCCAAGGAGGGTGGCCCTCGACCCTTTTCCCTGGGTCCTGGCAGAGGAGCCTAGCCTGGCATTGCCCGGGTGGGGTGCCCGCTGCTTCATTCAGGGCCGCTGTGTGCCCAGGAGAGGGCAGGCACGGCCCTCAGCAAGCAGGATTCCTGCGGGTACCCAGAGGAGGTGGCCCAGCGGGCCCTGCCAGACTGGCATGTTCTTGGTGTCTGTGAGAGGTAACTCCGCCTCCTCCCTGCCAGCCGCCAGCTTCACTCAGGGCACACACAGACTACACCAGGACATGGCCAGCCCAGGCACTGCCCTTGGTGTGGCACACAGGCCAGGCCATGGGGTAGACCCGAGTACCCCCGTCAACCCCGATATCACAGCCAGAGCGGGACCTCGAGCCCCGACATTCTTATCCCACGGCCCGAGCCCAGGCGTGCACTGTGGAAACACCAGCTGGTGTGTATCACACATGTGAGCACACACACCACAGCACTCCCCGCGGCCAGATTCACACAAGTAGAGGTGCAGCCTGACACTGTCCCCAGCACACCTGGGCACACCTGGAACCCAGCATGGGCTGTGCCACCAGAGGCTGAGGCCCAGAGCCTGTGCCCGCAGTCCCGGGCTGGGCGCACTGCCTGTGCCTGCCTCCCTGTCTCATGGGTCCCAGGCCACCTCGTGCCAGCTTGCGTGGCCAGCAGTCACTGCCCCCAGGGGACGGGTGGTGGTCCGTGGGCCCTGCGGGGCTTCTGCCTCGGACTGCTTCTGTAATCACTGTCATCAGAGCACCAGGCTTGGCTCCGTGCCCCTCTGGGAACCTCCACCCCTGACCTCAGTTGTCCCCTGGCCTTTCCGGGGGGGAGGGGCACAAAGGGGCTCAAGTCTCGGAGACCCCGCCTGCACCCCGCCCTCAGGCCAGGCCAAGCTGGTTAAGAGTGGGTGGTGGGGCGCAAGCAGGGTGCTCTGCCCTGTCAGGGCAGAGGCCTGTGGCGGAGCAGCCCCGGCCTCGTCTCTGGGGTGCCGGCGTCTGGGGGCCTCCACAGCGCCCCCACCTCCGGGGGCTGAGGGTGGGGCTCAGGATTCCTGCGGTCGGGAGCTGAGGCCACGGGCCAATCGGGGCCCGGCAGCGCTGACGCCACCGCCGACGCGGCGCCCTGCACACCCTCCTCCCGCGGCCGGAGGGAGCCCGGGCGGGGCTCGAGTGGGCCAGGAGAGGGGGGACCCAAGCTAGGCCCGGCGGGCAGGGGCCTTGGGGGCATCTGCGGGGTGGGGCGAGTGGGGACCCAGGACCAGCGGGATGGCAGGAGGGACAGGTACGTGTGTCCAGTCCGGCGCCGGCAGGAGGGGCCGAGGGTGCGGGGTGTGGTCAGCGCATCCCTGTCACGGGGTGTTTGTGCCAGGACGAGGGGCAGTGTGTGCTTGGGTGTCTCACTGTGCCTGCCTCGGGTGTGTGTCCCCCTGGCCCCTGTACCGGGTGTGCCTCTGTGTGTGCGTGTGCGTGTGTGTGGGTTCAACTCACCCTCACCCTCGCCCTGCCATCACCCAGCTGCTCAACAACCAGGGCCGGGCCAGGCGACCAGGGCCACCAGCCTGCAGTCTTGTCCCTGGGCTGCCTCCTTTTTTGGCAGCATCTGGGCGCCAGTCCTGTCACTCCTCGGCAGTGCAGCGTCAGCCTCAGCAACAGCGCCAGATCCAGGCCCCGGGGAAGGTGGCCAGGGCCCCTCCACCGGCCGCCACAGGCTGGCCCTCCCCGGCTGGCCGGGGCAGGCAAGGCGTGGGCCGGGCCACAGCCCACCCGCCCGGACACACCCCTCAGCGGCTTTCTTCTGTTGCCAGCACCTTGGCTGGAGTTTCTGCCCCGCCCGCGTGCCTATGGGCCTTGTGGGACACTCGGTTGCCACGCGTGGGTGACGTTTGGGACTGAAGCTGCCTTGTCGCCTGTTCTGCCTAGAGTTTGTGTGTGCACACGTGTGCGTGTGTGTGTGTGTGTACTAGCATGTGTGTGCGTGTGTGTGAGGAGCCTGCCACCTCTTTGTCCGCCGCCCCCGCCCTGTCTTCTCCCTCTGGGTGCTGTGGGGCCCCTGCTCACCTGTCTGTCCCCGGCAGGCCTACTCTCAGGACGCCTACCTGAAGGGGAACGAACCGTATTCCGGAGAGGCGCGCAGTATCCCCGAGCCACCCCCTCTCTGCTACCCACGGAAGACCTACGCCCCGCCGGCCCGCTTGTCCGCCTGGGCCACTATGGTGCCTGAGCCGACCACAGCCCTGCCCAGCGACCCTCGGAGCCCTGCTGCGTGGAGTGACCCAGGACTGCGTGTCCTGCCCACAGCCCGCACCCATCTGGAGCCCGCTTCCTTGGGGATGAGCCAGCCCCGCCCGAGCCCTGGTGCCTTCCCCCCCCTGCCCTCGGAGCCCCGCACGCCCCGTGCCTTCCCAGAGCCCAGCAGCCGGGCACTCCCCAGCAGACTGGAGTGCCAACAGGCCCTGTCACACTGGCTGTCAAAGCAAGTACCCCGCAGGGCGGGGGAGAGCCGGTGCCCAGCCATGCCACCCCGGGCTCGCAGCGCCTCCCAGGACCGGCTGGAGGATGTGGCTGCCCACCGTGTGTGGCCCTGCTCCACATCCCAGGATGCCTTGAGCCAGCTAGGCCAGGAGAGCTGGCACCGGGCACGCTCGGAGGATTACCTGGGCCGGGCTACCCGCTCCGCTGAGGCCCTGGGACCTGGCATGCTGGGGTCACCTCGCTTTGAGCGCTGCGGCTGGGCCTCCCAACACCCCACTGCACGCACAACTGCCTGCCCTGCTCAGGACCTGCCAGGGCCTCAGGCCCCTGCTGCGCCCAGCCTGCAGGGCTTGGACGACATCGGGTACATGGGCTACCGCAGCTACAGCCCGTCCTTCCAGCGCCGGACTGGCCTCCTGCACGCGCTCTCCTTCCGGGACTCGCCCTTTGGGGGGCTGCCCAGCTTTAGTCTGGCCCAGACCCCTGCACCGTTCCCACCTGAGGCCTCTGAACCGCCCCGGGTGTCGAGGCCCGAGCCCAGCGCCCGGGCCCTGGAGCCCCCTGCTAAAGACCCCCACGAGGAAGTGGTCCTGAGGCAGAAGCCGCCCACGGGCCGCAAGGGCCAGCTGGGCCCCAGCAGACAGATGAACCTTGGACTTGGGGACGAGGCCCCGGAGCCCGAGGCCACTGGGCGAGGAGAGCGCCTGGGCAGGAGAGTGGCGCCTTTGGCCACCACCGAGGACTCCTTGGCCTCCATCCCTTTCATCGGTGAGTGCGGTGCAGGCGGTCTCGGGACGCGGCCGTCTGCCCTGTCGTGCCTGCCCACGCGCCTGCCAGGCCTCTGACCTGGGTGGGGGCAGATGGAGCGTCTTGCTGTCTGTCCACCCGTCCATCTGTCCATCCTCGCCCTCCTCTCCACTTCGGCATTCCTCTCTCCTCCCTCCTCCCGTCCGTTCGTCCGTTCGTCCTTTGGTCCTTCTCTTCCTCTCTTTTGTTTGTCTCTTCCTATGCTTTCTCCCCCGCCCGCTCTGCTCGTGGCCCCCGGCCCTCTTCCCCTGCCGGCCCTCTTCCCTGCTGGGTACAGATCGGGGCAGTGGGCGAGCTGGGGCACAGGGAGCTCTGGAGGACAGGAAGGGCCGGGTGGCCTGGACTGGGCGTGGCGGGCATGGAGAAGATGTTGGAAAAAGACATTTTGGCTGAGCCTGGGAGGATGGGGCGGGTGACCCAACTCACAGGGCTGGCAGTGAGGCTGAGGCCCGGGGCAGCGAGGCGGTACCCCTGATTTCTGCTGGTCAGAGGTGCTGCCCGGCTGGGTGCAGGAGAGAAAGAGCCCAGGGCCCCTCGAACCTGAGGTGCCTGCTGGGCAGTGGGGTGGGGCTGGGCCACAGCAGGCCCGTGACGCTGGGAGCAGGGACGGAAGGAGGAGAGGCAGGGGCTGGGGGGCCGGTGCACCGGTCCGAGCTCAGCGCCGGCCCGCGGAGCACCGGCCAGGCTGCCGGTAGCCATCACCCCCTCTAAGTGCATCTGACAGGGAGGCTGCTCTCTTCCTCAGGGGCCCCAGTCTGATGCGGGAGGCTCAGCCCCACTCCCCCTTCCCGCTGCTGCCGTGTGACAGGAGGGCCCCTGGCAGTCTGGTGTTGCCTCAGGGCTGTGCAGGCTGGAGGAGCCGCAGAGTGGGCTCGGTCTGAGCGAGGGCACAGGCGGCACAGTGGGCAGTCCACTGTGGCCATCACAGCATCCTTCCCGTTTCACAGATGAGCCCACCAGCCCCAGCATCGACCTCCAGGCCAAGCACGTCCCCGCCTCGGCCGTGGTCTCCAGTGCCATGAACTCTGCCCCTGTCTTGGGCACCAGCCCGTCTTCACCGACCTTCACCTTTGCCCTCAGCCGCCACTACTCGCAAGACTGCAGTGAGTGCCCCGCGCGGTCCCCGGGCCACTTGCCGGGTGTCCGTCCCCCCCCTGCCCCTCTGGCAGCTGCTGACGCGGCCCTTTTCAGGCAGCATCAAGGCCGGGCGCCGCTCCTCCTACCTGCTGGCCATCACCACCGAGCGCTCCAAGTCCTGCGACGATGGGCTCAACACCTTCCGGGACGAGGGCCGGGTGCTGCGGTGAGGACCTGCGGGACGCGGGTGGGGAGCCCCGCCTCAAGGCCAGCTGTGCCCGAGCCGGAGCGGGGGATGTGCAGCCCCGCGGCGCCCCCCGGCCCTCACTGCATCCTTGCTTCCCAGGCGTCTGCCCAGCCGTGTGCCCAGCCTTCGGGTACTGCGGAGCTTCTTCACGGATGGGGTAAGCGTGGCCGGGAGGGCTCGGGCCTGTGGCTCAGGGACTGTCCCCTGTGTCCTACCCCCTGTTGACCCATGTTCTTGCCCCTCTGCTGCTGCGTGGTGGCTGAACCAGCGCACGCCTCCTGAGCCTTGGGCCTCAGCTCGGGTCTCCCACCTCCGGGACCCTTGGCGGCTCTCCTTCTTGTCATTGGTTTTGTTCTGATCTTTGGAGCAGTCCAGGGCCTTGAGCTCAGTATGTGGCCTAGGCTGGCACTGAACTTGCCACAATCCTCCTGCCTCAGCCTTCCAAGTGCTAAGATCGCAGGTGCCCCGCCACGCCTGGCCCTCTCTTTCTCTGGGATTCTTCGGGTGGCTGTGCAGGTCAGCCCCCGCGCATATTTCCCGTCTCTGCGTTCTCTGTGTGGGCTGCTGGCCCTTAACTCCCCGAGTCAGGGTCCTCGCCTGCCCTGTCCTGTGCCTCCCTGGGGAAATGCTGCCCACGTGTGTGTGGTGTCTCTGGGAATGGGCGCTTTGGGAAGGAGAGGCTGGTGCTGCTTTGGACCTCAGGGAGGAAAGGGTGCATCTGCAGCAGCTGTAGGTCCCTTGTCCTGTAGTGCTGGGGTGACCCAGGGCCTTGAGTGCCGGGCCAGAGCTCTACCACCGAGCCTTGAGCTCACCGCGATCCTCCTGCCTCAGCCTCCCGCACTGGGGTTGCAGGTGTGCACCACCGAGCCAGGAATTGGTTGTTCCCTGTAGTACTGAGTATTGAGCTCCTCGAGGCCTTCATACAGCCCTCGGTCCCTTGAAGGCTTTTTAAAATTTTGGGACAAAATCTTGGTTAGTTGCCAAGATGCTAGGTTGAGCTTGAACTTGAGATCCTCCTGCCTCAGCCTCTGGAGAACGGGGACACGAGTGTGCACCACTGTGCCCAGCCTGATAATCTACAGACAGGAAGAGCCCCCCGGGCCTGGGCTTAGCTTGACACCATGGCCACCCGCGCTCTTTATCACTTGCTCGGTTCCTTTCTCTGTGCCTGTTGCCTGCTGTTGGCATTGCTGCTTCCTGTTTAACTCCTCCTGTGCGTGAGGACACGACCCCGCCTGCTCCATCCTCCGGCTTTATTATGTCCTCGCTTCCCCTGTTTACTTGTTGACAAAGTTGCTTACCTGTTTCCTCATTTCCTTTAAGGCTGTGAAGTTACTTAGGGTCAGGTTGGCTTTGCCAGTGTGGGGGGCTTGTGTCGCCTCCCTGGCTTCTCTGCTGGCTTTGCTGCCGTGTCTTGTGGCGGCTCAGAGAGGCCGAGGCAGGCCCCGAAGGCCACGCAGCACCGTGGAGGGCTGGACGCGCACACCGGGCCGGCGGGCTGCCCACGGCCCAGGGGGATCGGGGGGTGCCGGTGCGGGAGGAGCCGCCCCAGCCTGCACTGCTCTCTCCCCGCAGTCCCTGGACAGCTGGGGCACCTCAGAAGATGCCGACGCCCCTTCGAAGCGACACTCGACCTCTGACCTCTCGGACACGGCCCTCAGTGACATCAGGAGAGAGGGCTGGCTGTCTTATAAGCAGGTCCTCACCAGGAAGGGGAAGGTAAGGCGGCGACCGGAGGATGAGGCGGGAGGGTGCATCTGGGCTCTGGTCTGACCACCTTAGTTTCGGTGTGCTAGCATACCCTCACCCGGCCTGACAGTGGCTATGCCCTGGAGACCCAGGCCCTGGAGACCCTTGGCCAAAGCATTAGGGCGGCAGGGACCCTTTTACCCCAGGAAGGTCGCAGCCCTAGGGTGCCAGCTGGCTTCTTGAGGAGAGTAGGGAGGGCAGCCCCGGAGGCAACGACGCCAGGTAACTTCTGTGTGAGACCCGGGTTGAGGGGCCTGGGCTACAAGCGGAGGGGCAGGCCCGGGCCTTCTGGGAACCTCAGTTGAGGAAGAAGTAGGGGGCGGCAGACTACTGTTGTCCTCAAGTCCCCCCCAGGCCACTCCAGACCCGCCCGCAGACGACTCAGTGTCGCCTCTGCGAGTGGAGTCCCCAGCACTCTGCTCCTGTGCCTGCATGGGGCGGTGGGAGGATGTAGTGGGTGGGGACTTGGCTCAGCGATGCAGCACTGGGCAGCGAGCAGGAGGCCGTGGGTTCACCCATCAGCATCAAAAAATTTAAAATAGGGCCGGGGATATAGCTCAGTGGTTCCGGCGCCTGTCTTGCAAGCGCAAGGACCCGGGTTTGATCCCCAGTAACCACGTAACAATACTGGGCGAGGAGACTCACCCCAGCAGCAACCAGTACCACATACCACAGTGCTGGGCGTGGTGGCTCACGCCTGTAATCCCAGCACTCGGGAGGCAGAGGCAGGAGGATTGTGATGTGAGTTTGAGGCTGAGCTCAGGGCCAGCCTGAACCACAAAGTGAGACCCTGTCTAAAAAACCTTAAAAAAATTTTTTTAAAAAATAATGCATAAATAGATGAATGAGAAGATCTCACCAGGCATGGTGATATCCACTGAAAATCCCAGCCCTCAGAAGGCTGAGGCAGGAGGATCAAAGCAGGTGTGAGGCCAGCCTGGGCTACCTAGCAAGACTGTCACAAGCCTAAGTAAATAAACAGATTATCATGAGTTTAAGTCCAGTCTGGGCTACATGGCCAAGATCCTGTTTTAAAAAACAAAACAAAACAGACAAAAAAGAAGTGTTTGCATAGAGCTCACACTCATGCTCCCATGAGCTCAGTTTGCGTTTTTACCATTGCAGTCCTGTGGATCAGACCCAGGGCGTTTGCGCTCATCTACGCCTTGGCCTGTTTATTTTTATGACAAGACAGGGTCTCTTTGAATCCCTAGTACCCAGACTGAGCTTGAACTTGGAATCCTCCCTCCAGGCATGCGCGCTGTGCCCAGCTCTCGTCCACTTCAGATCCTCGCGGGGGTTGCTAGGCTGACAGGCCGCGGACGCGTTGCGTCGTTACCGCGCTGCTGGGGTGCAGGGCTGAGGCGAGCGTGGGCCATGTGTGCAGGGCGGATGCCCCAGGTGGCTTTGCCCACCGGCTTGAATGGTACACGGGGCCCCTGGGAGGTGGAAGCCAACTGCTCCTGGCGGTCGGTGACGCCCTGAAACCCAGGGACAGGCTCCCTCAGCCTATGGCCGCCACCATGAGGAGGTCTAGGGGGAGACTCCTCGTGAGCCAGGCACCCAGCAAGGCGGGACCTGGGGAGGCAGCGTCCCAGGGCGAGCAGGGGCCTGGGACAGTGCACGGGGCTGGGAAGTGGGAGGCGATGCTGGCGTACCCAGGCTGAAGTGGCACATGCAGGGAGGGGCCGACATCCGGGACGTGGGGCTCTGACAGGGCCGAGAGGGTGGTGCTGGTGCTGCAGACAAGCATCGGGTGGAGGACACAGGGTCACGGCTGTTGCCCTGGTGACCCACAGGGCCCTGCCCTGGGGGCACATGTGAGGTCACGGGAAGGGATGTTTGGGGAGAAGTTGGAGGAGAAGGTGGACTGGGTCTGTTGAAGGTTTGGGGTATCGAGGATAGAGTAGCTGGACGCGGTGGCAAACGCCTGCCATCCAGTACTCAGGAGGCTGAGGCAGGAGAATCGCCATGAGTTTGAGGCTAGCCTGGGAGAGGCTTTGTTTGTCTCAAAAACAAACAAATAAATAAAAAGCAACAATTAAAGGAGCATTCGCAGGCAGATGTAGTGGTCCACATCTGCAACTACTGCGACTTGGGAAGCTGAGGCGGGAGGTTTGGAAGGTGGAGCCCAGCCTGTTTTGAAAAGAACATTTGGAAGGGCTGGGGATGCAGCTGCAGTGGACGGCTTGCCTGGTGTGTGAGGCCCTGGGTTCGGTCCCCAGCAGTGAGCGAAGCAAAGGCGACAGGCAGGCAGGAGGGTGAGCACAGAGGCTCGGGGGGCTGGGGAGGGTGCGATGGCCCTTTAGCATGCACTGAGCCTCCCAGGGATCCTGCTGGGCTCGGTCCCCAGCTCCAGGGACTTGAGTGCTTCCGGCTTCCCGCAGGGACAGCAGCGGCCCCACCTCTGGAAGGCAGGCCTGCCATCCTGAGCTGGCCCAGACCCAGTCACTTGTGCCCTTGGTCAGGCCTCGGGTGAGCGGCAGACATGGCTTCTGGCCGGGTGTCCCACTGGCTACTGGTGCTACCCAGCAACCCCTCCTCCTTGGAAGGGGGCATCGGGCCGGGGATTTAGCTCAAGTAGTACCTCAGCTGTTTTGTAGGGGAGCATTCCGGCAGGAAGCCTCGGACTTGCTAACGGGGTACTGAGGCTGGGCAGAGCAAGGGGGGTGTAGGGTCGTCTTAGGGCCTGGGCACTGCTCGCCGTAGATCAAAAACTTCCCCACATCACACAGGAGGTTTTGTGTTTTTTTTGAGACAGGGTCTCACTTCATAGTTCAGGCTGATCCTGAATCACTACGTAGCCCAGGCCAGCTTTGAACTCACAGCAATCCTCCTGCCTCTCTGCTTCCCAAGTGCTGGGATTACAGGCGCGAGCCACCACACCCCGCATTGTGATATGTGGAACTAGGGATTGAGCTCAGGACTTTGTACTTGCCAGGCAGATGCTGGAACCACTGAGCTAAATCCTCAGCCTACTTTTTGGTTTTTTGAGGCGAGGTCTTGCCAGGTAGTTCAGACTGGCCTTAAACTCACAGAGATCCTCCTGCCTCAGCCTGCTGAGTGCTGGAATCACAGGTGTGCACCGCCATGCCCAGTTTTGTTTTGACCGAGCTGCCCAGCCTGGCCTGGGACTCGAGATTCCCTCTCAGCCGTCTCGCAGCTGACTGCCCCTCCCTGCACGTGGCTCTGCAGGGGGAGAGGTCTGATGATGGACTGTTGGGCCGAGGGGAGCCCTCAAGCTCGCCCAGATGTCCCTGCCTGGGCCAGCAGTTCTGTGAACTCCCAGGGCCTGGCATGGGGCTGGCCTAGATGAGGTCACAGCTGTGTCCCTATCCCTGCTCCGAAAGAGTGCGTCAAGGGCCCTCGGGCCAGTTTCTCAGTGGGTGCTGGTGGGCACTGGACTGGCCTGTGCTGGGCACAGCCCGCAGGCCCTGGAGAGAAGGCAAGAGAACTCCCAGCCCGGGGGCCGGAGAGATGACCTGAGGGCACAGCGGGGGCTCTGGGTGCAGGGTGGGTGACTGTGCGGAGGGTGGCTCCGGCAGAGAAATGGCGGAGGAGCCTTGAGGGGGAGCTGGTGGAGGCCTCCTGCACACTCGCACCTGAAGGGAAAAAGGAGGCAGCGACGGAGGACGACAGCCCGGCACATGCCAGTCGTCACAGCGCTTTGGAGGCTGAGGCAGGAGGATTGCCTTGAATTGGAGACCAGCCTGGGCCACTAGGGGGACCTTGTCTGAGCGCACACACACTAGCCAGAGCGGGGAGGTCGGTCCGTGCCCGCTCTCACGCTGCTCTCCCGTGTCTCCGCAGAAGGCGGGCGGCGGGCTGCGCCAGTGGAAGCGGGTGTACGCCACGCTGCGGGCACGCTCGCTCTGCCTGAGCAAGGAGCGGCGGGAGCCCGGGCCGGCGGCGGCGGGGGCTGCGGCGGCCGGCGCAGGTGAGGAGGAGGCGGCGGCGCCCGTCTGCATCGGCTCCTGCCTGGTGGACATCTCCTACAGCGACACCAAGAGGAGGCACGTGTTCCGGCTGACCACCGCTGACTTCTGTGAATATCTCTTTCAGGCTGAGGACCGGGATGACATGCTGGGCTGGATCAGAGCGATTCGGGAGAACAGCAGGGCCGAGGGCGAGGTGAGCAGCGCCCGGGCCGGGGAGGGCAGGGTGAGCAGGGCGGCCAGGGAGAGCGGGCCGGGCACCGCGGGCAGCTGGCACTGACGGACCGTGCCTCTCTCCTCCTGCTGCAGGACCCCGGCTGTGCCAACCAAGCTCTGATCAGCAAGAAGCTTAATGATTACCGCAAAGTGAGGTGAGGCCCGTCCGGGCAGCCCCGTGGGGTGCGGGTGTGGCGGCCTGCCGCCCTGTGTGGGGCCCGGGTAGGGTGCAGGCGGGTGGGGCACCAGCGTGATGAACACCCCTGTCCCTCTTCCTGTGCAGCCACGGCTCTGGGCCCAAAGCCGATGCCTCCCCCAAAGTCTCTCGGGGCCTGGGGGGGCTCAAGTCCGAGTTCCTCAGGCAGAGTGCGGCCCGTGGCCTCAGGACCCAGGAGCAGCCGGCCGGGAGCAAGGGTAGGCGGGACCGAGGGCCGAGGGGCGGCAGGGAGGCCAGTGGGGTTGTGAGGGCCCGCAGCCCGTCCTCCAGGACGCCCCTGCCCTCGGCCTGCGGCGTGCCGGGTCACCCGCCTGGGCGCGGGAGCCTCTGTGATGGGGCTGTTGGCGAGTTCCTCCTTGGACCACGCTGGCATCTGGTGGTCCAGCTCCGCAACTCAGCCTGGCCCTCCCTGTGGGGCAGGCGCCTCCCATAGGCTCTGCCCGCACCCCCCTGACGGCGCCCCCTGCTGGCCACCGTGCCTGTCCTCTCACCTGCTCTCTCCTTCCTGTACCCCAGATGACAGTTCGGCCGCCCCCAGAACTCCCTGGGGCATCAACATCATCAAGAAAAATAAGAAGGCTGCCCCTCGGGCCTTCGGGGTCCGGCTAGAGGAGTGTCAGCCGGCGGCGGAGAACCAGGTGGGTTTCTGCCACCCCTGGGCGGTGGGCAGGCAGGGAGCCCAGGGCCGGAGGCCGGCGCTGACCCTGTCCTGCTGCCCCCAGCGCGTGCCCCTCATCGTAGCCGTCTGCTGTCGCATCGTGGAGGCCCGGGGGCTGGAGTCCACCGGCATCTACCGCGTGCCCGGCAACAACGCGGTGGTGTCCAGCCTGCAGGAGCAGCTCAACCGCGGGCCGGGCGACATCAACCTGCAGGACGAGGTGCGTGCAGCGTGTGTGCGGGAGCCTGGGGACGCGGTGCCGCGCCAGCCCTGTAGACTCAGCGCTTTTTCTTGCTATGCGGGTGGAGCAAACCCAGCATGCCAGCTTTACACCCCGCTGTGGTTGCAGCCGGCACTTTTTCGTTCTTTAACAACATCCAAACCACCTGCCACTGTGGGCCTGCGCAGAAATAGATTGAGGCTGTGTGGGGACCCTGGGCTTGGCTGGGGGAATGCACAGGCTTTCCAGAGGGGCCACCCACCCCTGGCCGCAGCCCGGGCAGGGGCCAGGCAGAGAGCGGCTTGGGGATTGAGCCAACCGCCACACTTAAGTTTGCAGCTGGGCACAGTGGTGCAGGCTGGTGATCGGAGCACTCAGTAGGCTGAGGCAGGAGGGTCACCCAAGTTTGAGACTGGCCTGAACTACATAGTGAGATTTGTTTCAGAAAGATAGAAAGATGGACCGAGGATTTAGCTCAGTGGTTCCGGTGCCACAGTGCTGGGCGTGGTGGCTCACGCCTGTAATCCCACAGCACTTGGGAGGCAGAGGCAGGAGGATTGCTATGATGTGAGTTGGAGGCTGAGCTCAGGGCCAGCCTGAACTACAAAGCGAGACCCTGTGTCCAAAAAAAAAGAATTTTAAAAGGACCGGGCGTGGTGGCTCACGCTGTCATCCCAGTGCTCAGAAGGCAGAGGCAGGAGGATTGCTGTGAGTTCCAGGCTCGCCTGGGCTACATAGTGAGCTCAGGGCCAGCCTGAACTACAAAGTGAGACCTTGTCTCAAAATATATTTAAAAAGGTCTGAGGATGTAGCCCTGTGTTCAGTTCCCACCCCAGAAAGAAAAAGTTTGGAGCAGGGCTGGTGGCTCTCAAATGGTGTCCCCAGAGTCTGGGATCCCCAGAGGGGCCTGAGCAGCCACAGGCAGGCCCGCCTGCCCTGCCCTGTTACCACGTGTGCTCATGCGAGGTTCTGTGTGGGGGAGGGGCTCTGATGAAAAAGATCTGTCCTAGAGATGTGTGACTCTGGGCAGTGAGTTCCCAGGGTCCTCGTGTGGCTGAGTCCCCGTGTGGGTAAAGTTGGTGCGTGGAGGCTGCCAGGGCTGGGGCAGGGCGGGCTCTGAGGATGCGCCAAGGGTTCGTGGCAGGGGGTGAGGGTGGACACTTGCTGGGTTTGGGGAGGGTGAGGCCCCAGAGCCACAGGAAGCCCTGGCCGTGCTGGGCTGGTGTTTGAGACAGGGTCTCACTGTGTCGCCCAGGCTGGCCTCAAACTCGTGGTGATCCTCCTGCCTCAGCCTCCTGAGTGCTGGCGTTGCTGCTTGTGCTTCACCCCGGCCCTTCTGTTTTGAGACAGGGACTCTCGAAGTTCGTAGAGGGAGATTAAGCGTAGCTGCATTTCAT
>PVIR01025173.1:0-25133 GCA_004026965.1 Petromus typicus | reverse complement strand
TTTCTTTCTTTCATTTTTTTGGTCTTTCTTTTTTTGGTACCAGGGATTGAACTCAGGTCCTTGTGCTTGCCAGGCAGGTGCTGTTATGGAGCTAAATCCCTGGGCCTGTCAGTCCCTTTCCTGATGGCACAGTGCTTCTGCCTACTCACTTCTCTTTTGCATAAATGATTATATCTCTTTTATTGCCTTTGTCTTACCACCTTTAAAGCAACAGTGTACATATCAACAAAATATCTTGGTGGGAAGCAGATAGAATTGTGTTAACCTGTAGATATTTGGATCTTCCAGTCTGTTCTGTGATGTCTCTCATTTATTTAGATTTTTTATTTCTTTCATCAGTGCTTCTTAGTTTTCAAAATAGTTCCATAGATTATAATTACATTTACATGCAGATTATTTTACCTTGAACAATATTAAATGCTACTGTATTTTAAATTTACTGATCCTGGGTTTCTTTATAGTCTATGAAAATATGAATAATTTTTGTGTGTTTTTCTTGTATCCTGTGGTCTTGCTAAGCTCATGTCTTAGTTCTTGAAATTCTTTTATATGCTGCTTGGATTTTTCTACATAGACACTCATCTTATCTGAGAAGAGATTAGTTTTATTTTTTCCTTCAGGATCTGTGTAGCTGTATTTCCTTTTATGCCTTTTTTTTTTAAAGTTAGCTGAAACCTCCATCACTTGATTAAGAGTGGCATATGTAAACATTTTTTGCCTTAGTTTTGATCTTAGGGATAAGCTTTGTGTCTTTTAACACTAAGGACACTGTTAGCTGTAGATTTTTTTTAAATTGAATTCTTTATTGGTATGTTTTATATACACATCATGATCACACTTAATACTGAGAATTTGTACCAGTATATGACATTCTCATTTTTTCATGCCTCTGTCCACCCTACAACCCCTACCCCTTATATAAATGTTTTGTTTTCTTTTTAACATCATATTTTTTCCCCTCCTTACTTACTCTACCCTCATCTCTTTGAATATTTTCTATTGATGCTTTAATTTTTTCTTTTTTTGAGACAGAATCTCATTTTGTAGGTCAGGAGCTGCAGATTTTTGTATGCACTTTTTATCAAGGAAGTTTCTCTGTACTCATATTTTTCTAAGGTCTGTTTTTATAAATGGGTGTTGTATCTTGTCATTTTTTTCACTCTGGCTGATAGGAACACACACATAGTGTTTATTTGGTAGTCTGTTTACATGGTAGATTATCTGTTTGGCTTTTGAATATTGATTCAGCTGCATCCCTGCAATTAAGCTCACATAGTCATGATGCATAATTTTTTATTCAATGTTGTATTCTGTTTGTTAACCTTTTGTTAGAATATTACATAAGATGTATGTATTTATGACCTCAATATACACAAAGCTTTGATGTATGTATACATTATAAAATAAATAAATCATGGGAATTACTGTATCCACTATCTTACATACTTTTTGTGGTAAGAACACTTAAATTTTACTCATTGAGCAATATTTAAATATAATACGCATTATTATAACCTATTGTCACCATGCTATATAATAGAGCTTTAGAAGCCACTATTTTTCTTTTTTGTTGGTAATTTAATTCTTGCTATTGTGAAGTAATGACAGTGCCTATAATTTCAGTCCTTTCAAATAGGCTGTAGTTTGTTTTATGGGCTAGAAAATGGTGCATATTTCCTGGACATTTGAAAACATGAGTAATTTTAAGCAGTCATGTAAAATATTCTATAAATATTGATATTCTATTAGTTATTGGTATTGCTAATTTTTACATATTTTCTAATTTTTCTTGTCTAGTTGTCTTATCATTTGTTGAGGGAAAGATATTGCAGTATCTAGTATTTTTACTTACACTTTTGAATTTGTTTGTTTTTCTGCCAATTTAAATAGTTTCTGGTTCACATAGTTTGTCTCTCTCTTGCTGGTAATTATTCAGTTATGAATTTTCTTGTTGGTCAGTTAACCATTTGTCACTTGATAATGTCTCCCTTTGTCTCTAGTAATTTTATTTTGTCTGAAATCAATTTTATCTTCAATTAATATAGCCCCACTCATATTCTCTTTTGATATTTCTTTTCTGTTGTTTTATTTGCAGCCTGCTTGTTATATTCAAAGTGAGTTAAAATATGGTTGACTAATAGTGTATTTTCCAGTCTGACAACCTTTATCTCTTAATTAGGATATACTATTTACGTATAGAAAATATAGTTATATATTAGTTTAAGTCTGTTCTTTTATTTTTTGTGTTCTTCTTGTTTATTTTTCTTACCTCCTTATAGTTTCATTGAATTTGTTCAGAATTCAATTCTGATTTATCTGTGTTATTTTTTTATGTCATTTTATCTTTTTACATAGCTTTTAAGGTGGTTGTTCTAAGTGTCAATTATATACAGTTTATAATCTACTGGTATAATTATTTTTCTAATGAAAAATGTATAGGATGCTTAAATTTGTCATATCTATTTATTCCCCTTTTTAAACAGTTCTCTTAAACATGTTTTCTATGTATATTTATAATTACATCAGAGAGCATTATCACATTTGCTTCAACCATCAAATGTCTAGTTGCTAGTTTACTTCTTTATTTCATTCTTTACTGCTCAGTTGCCCCTTTTATTCCTTTTAAATGTAAGCCATAAGTAAGATGAGATAATACCAAGAATACTTTCCATAGGTGGGCTCAGAAATTATGAAAGAATTATCATTCTTAGTAGAGCTAATTTAGGGAATTAGACTCAAGTTTAGCAAAGGACAGAGCAATATTTTAATCTTCATCTGTTATTTTTTTTAAAGTTCCTTTCTTATTAGATTATGAGTTGGAAGGTTGATATTCTAATGGAAAGAAGTAGAACATATGTTCCAACCACAAATACTACATTAAAACATTTCCAATAGTTATATCATTGCTTTAGGGCTGCACAGACTGTCAGTATCTTAGTTACTTTTCTCACTGCAGAAAGAAAATACTCGACACTCACAAGTTACAGAAGGAAAGGATTCTTTTGACTAACTGTAGAAGTTTCAGTCCATAGATGGCTGGCTCTAAAGCCGGGTGGCATGCAGAAGGTTGTCACAGAGAAGAAACTGTCCATGGTAGAGCAGGGAGGAGGCAGTGAAGCAGCAAGAAGCAGCAACTACTCTTCCTACTTTTCCCTTTTATCTCATCCAGGCTACCAGCCTTTTGAGTTTTGCCACTCTGAAGTACACTCATTTTAACCAGTGGACTAATTTAGTACTGTACACCATTAAGTTCAGCATCACATAGCCTAGGCCCAGCTACCTCTTACAAGTGCATGAAGCTTTGGAAGGACATCTAGGTAAAAGTCATAATTCTAGGAAAATCAGTAACAAGTATTCTGATCAGAAGAGTTGTAAAAGTGTGCCTATTTCTTTGGAAGGTTGGGATTCCACAACACATGTATTGCATTTTCTATACTTATTTTTTTTTTATCACAATCACATTCTCCTAGACTCAAACTGTTTCACTGTTACCTGTGACCCTGTCCTGCCCCAGTTAATTTTTGTAGAAAATTCAAAGGTAAATTTATATTTGTATGAGTATGAAAAATTATGTTTTGTTCTAACAAATTGTGGAGTAATCTGTTGACATTACTTTCCATTAATACTGACATCCAGGATTCTTTCAGTGGGCAAAATTTAGATTAAATATAGATTTATTCACATTTAAAATTGAGTGTTATTTAAAATAGTTTCAATTTCTGTCACACTTTTCTTAAGTACAATAATTTCCAAAAGCAGGTGAAAGATATTTAGAGGAAAAGAAAACTTCATGGACCAAAAAAGTTGAGGAAATGGTACCTAATATATTCCATTATTGTGCAATTTTTAGTTCAATTTAGTAATAACTTTAAAATTGTATATTAAAGAGATAGCTGCTTTGTTTAGTTCTACGGAGCTCATTTAACTATGTAAGTCCTTTCCAACAACATACTTTATTTCACTTTGCATATCACCAGTTTTAACAACTTTTATCCTATTAATACCTATTGCAACATTTTTAGCTCGGGAAACAAATTCAGAATAATTTATTTGATGTCTACTATGTATGGGACATTATTACTTCTTTCATGGCTTTTTAAGGGTAGTGATTCACTTGGAATGTTACTATTCAGCTCTTCCCTAGTAAATTATCTGAACCTGCATCCCTTGGATTTTCCTGGATTTCACTGAATATAAATAGTCTGAAAATTGTGTGTAGGGTCAGATATTGTATGTGTACATCTCTTAAAAATCACTGTTGTAATATTAGATGCACTAATAATTGTTATGTAATCCCTAAATGATTAGGACTTACCCATCTATAGGAAACGATGACCATTGCCAACATTGCTTTTCTTTCCCAAATCAAGGTGTTACATTAAACAACAATGTATGCAAATGTTAGAAAAAATATATTAGGATAGGTTGGTGAAGACAATTAGAATGTTTTATTTTTAGTAAAAGTATACTATCAATGCATAAAGTTTGTACAGAAAGGCAAGAAAAGCCATACCATTTTTATTTTTCAAATTTAATTTTTAATTTTTACATATTTACATTATGTAATGACTACATTTCTTGTGGTGAGTTGGTACATGCATATAACACATTTCAACTATTTTTTCATTCCCTTTCTCTCCCCTACTCTCTCCCTCCATTTCTTGATCCCCTTGCCGCTTGAAAAAGATTTATATCTCTAGTTTCTATTCTTTTATTTTGCTTTGAATTTATATTTTTTCTTTTTCATTTAAGAAAAGCCATATGATATTTAAGCTTTTGTGTCTGATTTATTTCACTTAACATTATGGTCTTAACTTGCAACCATTTTCCTATAAA
This sequence comes from Petromus typicus, assembly GCA_004026965.1. Lineage (NCBI taxonomy): Eukaryota > Metazoa > Chordata > Mammalia > Rodentia > Petromuridae > Petromus > Petromus typicus. Next base: position 20,297 of record PVIR01025173.1, on the reverse strand, counting down.
TGCCTCAAGTTTACTCTTCCTTCTGGCAGACTACTACTCCGTTTTGTGTGTATACCACATTTTCGTTATTCATTCCTCTCTTGATGGATTATATAGGCTGCTTCCTGGATTTAGCTTTTAAGAATTGTGCTACTGTAAATATGTAAATGCATGCCTAGAAAGGAAATATGAGTCAAATGAAATTTCTATTTGTAGTTTTTTGGGGAAACTTCAGACTCATTTTCATAGTGCTTGGACTGGTTTACATTCACCGCGCCTAACTAGCATTGGGGATTATTTGATTTCTTAATGATAATTATTCTTTCTGGAATAAGATAGAACCTCAGTGTTGTTTTAATTTGCATTCTAATGACTGGTGATGTTGAATTTGTTTTCATATATTTTGTGGCCATTTGTACTTCTGAGAAGTACCTATTCATTTTAGTTGTCAGTTTTTAGATTGAATCTTTAAATATAGGGGTCCAGCGTTTTTTAGTTTTATCAGTATTCTAGATAATAGTCTTCTGTTTTAGGAGTAGGTGGCAAATTTTTTTCCCATTCTGTCTACTGTCTTTTAACTCTATTGGTTGTTTCTTTTACTGTTCAGAAGCTTTCAAATTTAAAATGGTAACATTTATTGATTTTCTCTACTATTTCTTGTGCCATTGGGTCTCCGTTTAGATAGTCCTCGGTTATGCCTTTATCTTCGAGAGTTGTTCCTACTTTGCCTTTCAGCAGAATTGTTTCATTTTAGTATTTAGATTGTTGATCCATTTTGATGTTGGTTTACTATATAGTTAGTTTACTATAGTTTACTAGAGTTATACAAGTCTAGAGTCAGCTTTCTGCATATGGGCAGCCAATTTTCCCAATGCTACTTATTAAACAGGTTATCTTTCTTCTATTGTATGTTTTTTGGCCCCTTTTCAAAGATCAAAAACCTGACTGTGCTGTATTATTTTTTTTTTTGTATCCTCTATTCTGGCCTATTCATATTCTTTATTTTTAGATATTTGATAATGTAATTAAACTTTAATTTTCTTTATTGTTTCAGTTCCTTGATATAATATATGAATTATATATATTAATATGCAAAAATGGTCAGTAAATGGCTACCATTGTTACATTAAATACTATAAAAATAAAAAATATGAAGAACCAATATGATTTTAAGGAATAGCTCTTATTTCAGACTGTTTCATTTCTGTGGAAATAGTAAAGCTAATGCACTAGATCGCAGATACTGCTAATAAAGGTTTAATAAAATTAATATGAATCAAAAATGTGTGGAGTGGTCCTACATTTTACCCCTATGCTCACATCTCTGTGGTGCAGTTCTTTGGCTTTGTTACTGTACTTTCGCTCACTGATGTCTTTTTTGGCTTTCTAGTTTAATTCATAATTCTATGAAGTTTCTGCATGCATTCTATTACTATTGCTATCCATCCAGTACCTTCAGAAAATTGTATTTTAAATTATAAACAGGCAGAGGCTATTCTTTACCTGTGTTTTATAAAGTTATATGGGGAAGATTTAGGTCACATAGTGTAATGTTAGTAATTGAAACTGTTTGGGGATCAGAGATGAATGACCTTAGAACCATGTTTTAACCAGCAGAATTAATTGCTCCAGGAAAATAATACACAAACATAGTAATATATGAAAAAAATGTTTTCCTCAGGGAAAAATGAGCTAATTATGGCAAAAATATTTCAACAAAAAGAACATTGCATTCTTTTAAAGTGAAATCATGAATAGAGGTAAACTGATGTTTCCAGAATTATTGACACTCTATACACAATCTGAGTATTTTTCTTGGCTTCAAACATTTTTTCCACTAAATCAGATTCATTCCATTTGGCAAGATTTGCAGAAAGAGCATGAGGTTATTTGTGGATGAGTGTTTGACAAGTTCACATAATGTACAGTTCAGAGTTCAAAGTTGAAATCACAGTACTGTTTTCCTTGACGAGCTCTTACTGGCAAATTGCCTAGGAAAATTCTGGTAGGTTTCCATGTATCCCACCCAATATTCAACTAATATTGTAAAATCAGTCAACAGTTGGGACCAACTAGTTGCTCTAGAGTCATTTATCTGAGTAAAATGCCTTCTTATTCACTTTGTTGAAACAACGAAAGCATATTTTATTAAAAAACTGGCTTTTTTGCCTAAAGATTGAAAGAAATTTTACATTGAAAATGTATTTTTGAGAATATGAAGTATCTCAGCAAATTATATTATTGACAGGACATACATATACACACATCATTGTAAAGTCTGATTAGAAATGACAGAAATGTTTCTGCTTTAATTTTACTTAATGCATGTTTGTCTTGCATTCTCATTGTTCCATCAACATTCTCCACTTGTGATGCTGAAATTTTTGTCATTATGAGATGTAAATTCAACATTACTGAAATTTTACCCAGTGTTTGAATAGTGTAGACTCAGATTGGTTCTATGGCATGAGTATAAAATAGGATTTTAAGAATCTATGTTATAAGATGTCCAGTTATTAACATAATGCTAATGTGGTGACTTAATGTTTGTTAATGGCAGTATGATTGCTATTTATAAGAAATTGATTGAAGATTCAAAACTATAATGTGTTCTTGCATAAGCCATGTAAAAGATCAAATTTATTCATGTGAAATATTAGGGTAAAATAATCCAGATGCTGAAGGGGGCATTAGAAATATGCATCTTAACATTTCATTCCCATGTTTTCAATGTACTTTCAGTTTCTCTGAATTTTATATATGTATTATCTAGAACATAGGCAATCTTCTAGAATTTAAACTCTAGTACTGTTCAGAAGGCTTTCACCATCATATTTTCCAGAAATTTTAAAATCTATGTTCATAGACAAGATCACTCACTTATTAATATATTTTTATTGAACATGATTTAGGCATTCTTCTAGTCCCGGTGTTTCATTACATCTAACACTGAAAAAGTTTCTGTTGTAACAGTTTACATTGCAGAGAGGCTGAGGGCAATAAACAAATATCCATTGGCTACATCTCAGCCCTCATTTTATTTTACCTGACAACATTTGACATAACTGATCTTTTTGTTTATTAGTACATATTAGTTATACAGAATAATGATTTTATTTGGATATATTCATACATGCATATGATGCACTTTAATCATTTTTACCTCCATACTGCCTTTGCCTTTCCCCACTTCTTCCTGATTTCTTTCTCTAATAGCTCTTCAACTTTCATTATCCTTCTCCATCCCTATCTCCTTTCTCTCCCTTCTTTCTCCTGTTCCTCCTTCTTATTTCATTTGCTTGTTTAACCTCTTTGTATCTCTTTGAGTTAATTGTTCATTTTTATAATTATTTTTTGTAAGTCTTGGGCATCTGATCCATAACGACATCATTAGAATCAGTTACTAGGGAAATACTAACTTTTGTCAGGGTTGTATTCCTTGTTTCTCATGTTTAACTTTCTACGTGGACATTTGCTCATCTGCTGTGATGGGATTCTTTTCCTTTATGTGAACATCTTCCTGTACATCTTCTCTGTCAGTGTGCCCTGGAGCGTCACTCTGGGTGGCGCTGAGTTGAGCTCTCTGCATTTCATCCTCTATTTTCCTGCAGCTTCTTTGTCTCTAATGAGTGGGAATTGACAGCATGTACCGGGAAAGATTCTGAATGTCCCCCTTTCTCTGCAAATCTTTAAGAATAAGATCCCTCTGGTGATCGAGGCAGGTATATTTTAAACAGCAGAGCATGTGGCATGGAATATTTGAAAGATTATAGGTGTGTTTTATACTGCAGACCTTAGTAGATGTGGTCTACAAAAGTTCTTTTTTTCTGTTGCTGCTGTGAGGATAAATGTGGAAACGTGAGATCTGGTTTCCTGTCTGTTCTATCTGTCCTCAAAGCCAGTTCTTTGTCTGAGGACTTATTTCCTGCATTGTTTAGTATCTGCTATAGTTCAAGCAGGACTAGATCATGGCTGAAGTAAAGTCAAATTTATTTCACCTAGTTTGGGGGTGCAGGGCTGTGTCCCAGGAATAACTCACCATGTTTGTAGCACCAGTCTCCCCAGCACTGTCAGAGGGAGGACAACAGATAACAGTAGTGGTCCCCAATATAAACATGTTGGTGTAGCAGTATAGCAACAGCCAACTAAAAAACCATCACCATAGCACTCATAACCATAGAAAGAGGCAAAAGTAGCGTATCATACATTTAAAAGTTAAGATTAATAAAACAAAGCACAAGGTCATCAACAGGAAGAACAGAAAAAATAATAGCAGCAGAGACGAGAGAAATGGGAAAAAACTCAGACTTAAAAAATGGGAAAGAAAAATGAGAGAAAATATTCAATTAGAGAAAATAAAATAATGAAATAATTAAATGTTTTTAAATATTGAGAATTTTTAATAAGAACAAATTGAAAACTACCAATGAAGGAAAGAAAAAGAACTGAACAAAAATAGAAACTAAAACAAAAGACCAGTCAGAAATTCCTTGTGGCTGACTAGTTTGGTTTAGAGAAGCAGCCAGCCAGTTCTGGGGCGGATAATGACAAGCTGCTGCGATCCGCTGCTTCCTCTGTCTGTGGCCAGGATGTTCGGACAGCCTGTAGGCTGTGGTGCACATTCCTCACTGGGCAGGCCGAGAAAATTGCGACTGTCTGGGGAAATGCGATTTTGCTGGACTTTGGTGTGCACGTGCAGGGTCGTGGAGGTCCACAGGCGTAGCCAGAAGCCCTTGGCTCCCACCCAGCCTCAGCAGTGTCAGGAAGGTGCAAGACCACTACACATTTGTTCCATCTCTGGTTGGCTGCCTAGTGGTGTGCCAGATGTCCGGGCAGCTTCCAGGATCCTCTGTCACTGATCTAGATGTGGTGACCCCTGAACCGTGCCTGGTAGACCTTAAGCCTCTTTTGAGGTTCTCAGTCTGTGGTCTGCATGCCCGTGGTGAAGTCTGTTCAGACTGCAGCACACTTTCAAGTTTGCAGCATAGTGGCTGGTGGGCTTCTCCAGGTGGCCATATCTTCAGCCTGGATGAGTGTATAGGACTGAGGTGAGGTGAGGTGGCGCATAGGAAAAGGCTAAGCTATAATATATTGGCATATCCCTGAAAAGCTTCAGAGAGTGTTGGACTTAAGGTCTGTGCTAGAGAAGTGATGTGAAGACAGGGAACCCCTTTAACATCTCTCTCAAATACATCCTGTCCCCAAGCACTGTGCTTCTTGTTACCCAGGGCAAGGTGACCCACGCTCCTGTCTTCCCTCTCTGTCATGGCCCCTGTTCCTTCCTGCTCAAACATCCTAGCAGGAATTTGTTCCACAGGCCCTCAGCCTGGGGCTTTCTCCTCATCCCTTGGCTTTCTCCTACCAATCAGTGCAGCGCAGCATCCTAGGGGCTTGTAGTTGTGTTCGTGCTGAGATTTCCAATCCCTAGAGATTAGTCCCTAATAATAGGACCCTTCTCAAGGTGGCTTCTCAAGGTAGCCCTGTGGGAGTTTGATGAGTGATGCAATGACTTTCTTTTCCAGTGCCACCAGGTTTCCTGGGTTTTCACTGAGAAAATTGCGACTGTCTGGGGAAATGCAAATGGAAAAATGGCTTTTATACCAAATCCCTGAGCTAGGATGAAAGCTTCTGTGGGTCATGTCTTTGGCCTGCCTGGCCGTGAGTATTGCAGGTTTCTTGTGCTGACAGCTTTCCTTGCACATGCAGTTGATTTCCCTGCTTCTATTTGTAGAGATAGGGTTGAAGTTATGAATTGCTTCCTACTCTTTTCTGCAGTGGTTTTTCAAATTTCCGTGCTCTTATTTCCTTTCACTTCTCTCTTTGGTTCAGAGAACTCTTTCTCATTTTTTGCTGAATGGGATATAAGTAACATCCATTCTGCCATCTTCCACTAGAACTCCAGAGCTCATTTTCTTCTCTTATTTGCAACATTTTCTTCACATAGCTGGAGTTTTTCCCAAGTTTTCTTCTCCAGCTATTTATTTAAATTATCTTTTGATGGTTTCTTCTGTCATTTTTCATTCTTAATGTTGAATTGTTCTGTGGCTTAGTCCTTGAACTTCTTCAGGATGTCTTTGATGATTTAGACCACAAGGATATATGATGATGTATGCATAGCATGGCATTAAATACACCTTTTACTCTACTACTTCCTACTTGATCACCTTCATTTTAGACCTTTCCTCTGAACTCCAGACTCATTATTGGATTGTTTATCTTTTTAACTATCCAATACTCCAAAAGTCCTGAGAGTCACCTTGAAATCTGCTTGTCCTGTAAACTTTTTGATGTTTTTTTGGCAGTACTGGGGATTGAACTCAGGTCCTTGTGCTTGTAGGGAAAGTGCAGTAGTACTGAGCTAAATCCCTCCCTGAACAGCAACTAATACTGGTTTTTTGTTTTGTTTTGTTTTTTGTTTTGTGCTTCCAAGGATCAAATTCTGAACCTTGTGCTTGAGAGGCAGGTTTCAGAACCATTGAGCTAAATTCCTGGCCCTATTACTTTTCAATTTAAGCAAATGGCAATGAGTACTAAACATTTAGGAAGAAATTATTTGTGTTTTTCTCTAATTTTTTGCTTTATGACCTTGTTAGATTTTATTGAGTCCAGCCATTTTAGTCTCTTTATTGTTTGTATAGTATTCCAGGTATTGTCCAGCCTCAGAGCATTTTGCTTGGAAATCTCTTTTTTTTTTTCAGATCACTTTTTGGCATACTCCTCTGATTTTTCCCCAAATTCAACTCAGTTGAACTTTCCCTGAATAATCTGTTTAAAAATTAATCAATTTTTTCTATGGGGTGACACTTCCTGTTTGGTGTTCTAGGTTCATTCCTTCTTTATAGCATTATATGTATTAGTAACTTTTCCTTCACTAGGAAAAAATACTTGACATATACAATTTATGGAGAAGTGGTTTATTTAGCTCATAGTTTCAGTGGGCTCAGTCCATGCCTGTTGGCTCTGCGGCAGAAACAGCATGGTGGATGGGCCTGGCAGAGGAAAGCTCTGGTGGTCAGGAACCAAAGAGAGAGAGAGGGAGAGAGGAATAAGAGTGAGATATGTATCTTCGAAAGATGTATCCTAACTGGATTCACGTCCTCCAATAGGGCGACGCCTCCTAATCCCAGATTGGGCTACGACCTAACTCATCTATGGTTTATCCACCTATATAGCACTGCCATATGGTAATACAATCTTTCAAAGTGCTATCCCCAGAGAAGAGAATTTTGGGGATTCAGATCTAAATGATAACTATATTTTACTTACTTTGTAGTTATCATTGGCTCCTGGTCCTATGAAAATGGGAAAGAATGTTCATTTGTTTTGCTCACTACACAGAAAAAAACAGCAGGTCCTCAGTGGAATGTGGGCATCCCACAGCAAAAGAACCACATCCGTGCAGGGTTTTTAGTCCTCCCTCCCTCCATTCCCACTCATTTCCTCCTTCTCCTGGTCTTCTGTTTAGTTTTCTGCCTACTTTTCTTTCATTTCCTATTCCTGTTTTTTACTCTACTTCTTCCTCTTTATCCTATTCATTTTTCTCTTCTTTTGATAAAGATAGGAACATTTTCTGAATACTAAGTTATTTTTATTTATTTATTTATTTATTTATTTATTTATTTATTTATTTATTTTTAGGGCTTTTTTGAGACAGGGTCTCACTTTGTGGTTCAGGCTGGCCCGGAGCTCAGCCTCCAACTCAAATCACAGCAATCCTCCTGCCTCTGCCTCCTGAGTGCTGGGATTACAGGCGTGAGCCACCACACCCAGCACTACGGTATGTGGTACTGGTTGCTGCTAGGTGTGAGTTTCCACGCCCAGTATTGTATGTGGTTACCGGGGAATCAAACCCTGCTCCTTGCGCTTGCAAGACAGGTGCCGGAACCACTGAGCTAACTCCCTGGCCCTGAATACTAAATTCTTGAACCACACCCAGTTCACAAAAGGACATAACATATATTTTTGAAATGTTTTGAATATTTTTGAATAAATGAATGTCTGCATCTCACTTAAAATAACATTAGACTATCTAAAAGAAAATAAAAATGCAAGTTTTATTATGATAAGACATAGAGAGTCAACACTTAGTTTTTCTTTCACTTATTTTATCCATACTATTTATAAGAGAAGGCTTTTGTAACTTTTGGCACATATTTTCTAGTTCTTATGCAGCTTATACCCTGTTTTTGCAATACTCTTCTGTGCATGCTATTGGAAATCTACAGTTAGGAGTGGTATAAATGTGCTTAGCTTGTTATCTCTCCTAGAGTATTTTCATCACTATTTTTAGTGACAAGTAGTTCTTATTTTCTTGACTCATATTCTGATAGAGCACTAAATGACTTTGTACATTCTCAAGAACAAAGACTTGGTCTCGTAAACAAGACTTTTGGAAAGATGTATTTTGATTGTAGCATAGCAGGTATTGTTTTCTTGTATCCGTGTTCTTTATTTAGTTCATGTGTTAATTCTCAAATGTGCAAAGCTATAAGAAAAGAAGGACTAAAAAATTAAAGTTGTGTTATTTTGCCTGTGGTATTTTATTTGCAAAACATGGATGTGCCATGTACTTGAGTGATTAAAGGAAATACTTCATGTACCTGAGTCATTTCTCTTAATATATCTACAGCTTATAAATAATACATCAGTGTCAATAGTTGTGTAGGTCTAAATTTTATTTCTAGGAATGTAAGGATAGGACAGATAGATATGTGTAAAAATAAAAATGAGTCATTTTTTAAAAAAAAATTAATGTCCCATATTCTTCATTTTTCATTTTGTCAAGTGAATTCTTTTATTCTTCAAGTAAAAGCACAAATAACTTTGATTTTTGCAAACAAGTAATTCATTTATTTGTCATTAATATAAGCTGCATGAAAGAAACATTCCAACTGTGGCAAGTAAGCACATGTCACAGTTTCACATGATGTTATTTTTAACTAAACTTTTAAATACAGATATTTGATACCCATCTTAGTGTCAGGTAAAATTTATATAAATAAAATTCACTTTATCACTTTATGAACAAAACATCTATAGCATGAGAATTAGCAGAAGAAATCAACGAATGGGATCTGATTTTATTAAAAATCTTCTGCATAGCAAAATGAACCACCGGCAAAGTGAAAAGACATCCAACAATAAGGAAAATATTTTTTACCAGCTGTTCCTCAGATAAAGAGCTACTACCTAGAAAATTAAAAAGCTTAAAAAAAATCAATTTCCCCAGATTTAAAGACCCAATTAAAAAGTGGGCATCTGAAATGACCAGACATATTTCAGAGAAAGAGGTAAAAGTAGCTAAAAAGCACATGAAGAAATGCTCAACATCACTGGTCATGCAAGAGATGCAGATGCAAATAACTGCGAGATTCCATCTCATTCCACAAAGACTGGCTGCTATCCCAAAATTAGACAGCAAAGGCTGGTGAGGCTGCAGGGAGAAAGGAACCTTTTTCCACTGTTGGAGACTGGTACAACCACTATAGAGATCAGAGTGGAGATTCCTAAAAAAACTAGGAGTAGAGGTCCTATTTGATCTTGCTATTCCCCTGCTAAGGATATACATGAAAAAATTAAAAAGAACCATATCACAGCAACATATGTGTACCCATGTTTATAGCAACTCTGTTTGTGACAGTTAAATCTTGGAAACAATAAAATATCCATCAACTGGAGACTGGATAAGTAAGATGTGGGTTTTCTATATAATGGAGCATTAGTCTGCCGTAAAGAATAACATGTTTGTAACAAAAAAAAAAGGAAACAAAGCTTATGTATATGGGGGGGGTAGGGTGGGTAGGGCTATGGGAAAAAATGAGAATTAAGTTGTGTCATATACTGGTACAAATTCTCATTGTTGAGAGCAATCACGATGTGTATATGTAATGTACCAATCAAGATTTCAATTTTTAAAAAAAAGAATAACATGTTCAAGTCATTCATACTCAAATGGACATACCTTGAGGACGTACTCATAAGTGAAATAAATAAGTCACAGGTGAGTAAATATAATATATTTTCTCTCATATGAGAAACTAAAAATGGGATCTAGAATGTATGATAGGTATTGTAAAATAGAAAATATTCAAGGGGGTAGGGGTAAGTAACGAGGGGAATGAAAAAATTGTGATGGTAATAAAAAATAGAAACAAAGTTTATATATATAGGAGGTGGGGAACTGTAGGGTGGGTAGGGGAATGTGATAGAATTAAGTCATGTCATATACTGGTACTAATTGTCAGTGTTGAGTGTCATCATGATATGTATATCATGTACCTATTTCACAATTTTTAAAAAAAATCACTCTAACTTTTCATTCAACCAAGTTAAAAAGGGGTTACTTACTTTTTATACTTAATTTGATGTTATGGAACTATTTTAAGAAAATGTTAAAATTGGTAAAAAAAAATTTTCCATATAATCACTGAGAAATTTGTTGAAAATTTCCTGTAATACATGTTAGTAGATGTGTCCATTGCTTCAGCTTGCTTGTTTCATCAAGTAAAAGGATACTAACTCCTTTTGTGACCATATGTTACATAAAATCTCTTTGGTGGTTAGCACATAGATAATTTTAGAACAAATGCCCGGTAAGAACTGGTGAATTGGTGAGTTTAGTCATGCTTTCATTCATTACCTGTTTATTAAATGTGTATCATTTATCAGGCATTTAATATAAAATGTAAGCAACACATTTACATTCATTTGTACTCAAAATTTTACTTTGGATGTTATTCCTTGAGAAAGCTTTCACAGATATCACTGGATCAGCAGTTGTTCTTGAACTAATGTTGTAGTTATCTTAGTTCTTGCTGTTGTTACAATGATTAGTTCACAGTAAACAAACATATTAGACATAAATAAGTCATGTGTTTTAAAGTTGTAGTAAAAATTACCTTTTGTTCCATAATAATCTACTGTCCCTTTCTCCAGTACTGGAGAGAATTTTTTTTTTTTTTGATAGCAGGACATGTAGCTACAGCATCAAGACTATTTTTCAAGATTTCTATGGTGATTTTGACTCTTTCAGTCAGATCTGTAAAGAAAGAGAGGGCTGCCCCTCTGTCACCTTTTCCTTATCCCTTTCTGGAAAGGGTTTGAGGTAAAGAGGTATCCTTTACCAGGTAAATAAGGCCAATATCTGACAGCGAGCAGAGTTACATGACAGAAAGAGTCTGTGTCTCTCATGAGAACCACAGACTACTTTCAGACTACAATGACAGAAGGCTGCACTTCTAGTTTCTCTACTTCTTCTATTTGAATCTTTGTGTTATATGTTCCATACTTAGAGCTAAGAGAATTTTGTGTCAGAAGTAGGGTGCAAGAAAAAAAACTTAATCCAGTCATGATAAGTATTTGACAGGCAGGAGAAAGTCATACAACATTTAGGACCTGCAAAGCAGATTTATCCTTAAGGATACCAAGGCAAAGAACTAGAATAATTGTAGCTTGAAATGTTAAAAGATCAATACATGCTAATCTGAGACCAGAACATTAAGGGAATCAGCTAAGAGAGGCCGAAACTGAATGCTTCTTGCTCTCTCTGCAAAATTCTGTTACAAAGATAAACTTAGACTAGAGTTAGCTAGTATGCAAACAGAGGTGGAAAAGGGTACAATTCTTTAGCAAAATAATTTTTTCTGAGACTTCTGTAATTTAAAGCCTTTTAGAGTTGAAAAAGTCAACTCCTTCTGTACTCTAAACCAAAGTAATTACAATTGGTGGCTTCAAAGCCACTGCCTCAGCAGGAGATAAGCTCGGTGCTCTGCCAGATTTGGGAGCCAGACCAGAGGCAAAATCGAATTAAGGGTATTGCTTTCCCACCCAAACAAAATGGTTGAGATAGCCTCGATGCATACTTTCCAAAGAGGGGTTAAGTAAAGCACACAGGGTAATAAGGAAAAGACAAGCATCTTTAGGCTTAAAAACTAATCTAGATTAGATCTTTGGCTACAGTTACTTACATATGGAACTGATCCAAAACAAATTGCCTGGAAGCTTACTAAGTTTCTGAGGGAATTGTATGGATAAAGAACAACTACATGGCATACAAAAACCTATAATTGTTCAACCTCTAAGGAAATCCCTGGGCTGCCAAACCCAGACTAGCAAAAAACAGGCTAAAAAAACATTTCTGTCTTCAAGAAGAGTAATCTCCACAATATCTATTTCATTCAGCACAAGAGAGGACAAAGGAGAGGAAAGCACCTTGCAGTGGTGAGAAGAACCATGGGGTCAGGAAGAAAATAGACATGTCTTCAAAGCAGCGTGAGGGGTTTCTAGACAGGCCTAACCAAGGAACTTATTCCATGGTTGGGTCAAATCATACTGTAATTTCTGCCTAGTGGGATGTGATTATTGCTATGACTCAGTGACTTTTGTGTGTTTTCCCTTCTTCAGTTTATAAAGAGGGGTCCAGACTGCCATGCCTCATTCTTCACGGCTTTGAAGTTAGGGACAGATAAATGTGTATTTTAGTTTATAGGTTGCCAAATCATATCCATCCTTAGTGCAAGGATCTACTTATCTCCAGAAGTGATAGGCTTTTAGTTGGGTGCTGTCAAGATAGGACTTTAAGAGTTTCTTTCTTGTACAAGTGATAGATATGTTCTCCAATAGATTATGCACGGGCATTTGAGTGTCACATTCATGGCCTGTAGCAGAGAATGTTAGTTGCACTCCAATTTCCATTCCTTCATCTTTCTCAGTGATAAAGCCCAGATTTCGATACCCAGGCCTACCAAAAATGAAGCAATGTGTTTCTTTATCTTCCTTAAAATTAGATATAGTTTTGTGACTTATATCTGGTGAATAGCATGTAAAAACACTTAAGAGTTCAGAATCTAGGACATTTTCCAAAGTGTCTTTCTACCATGCTTTCTCCATACTGTTTTTTTTTTTCCATTGGGACATAAGTAAGAATATTACATTGTCATGGAGTAAGCAGTAAAGATCATTTCAGTGGAGACCAAGAATGGTAAAGCAATTAAATACTAAGAGATTTGATCTCAGGAAATTTTATGTAGGACAAGCTTCAGACTAATTCTATGTTGCTGACCTTCACAATGTGGAATAAAGGAGACAGAAACATTTATTACAATCAAAAGTGTTACTCTTTTGGGTCTTGTATCAGGCAGCTTTTACTGTGTAACAAACAATATTAAAAGCTCAGTGGCATACCAATAGAAGCTTTTATTTCTTAGTCATAGTTTTGAAGGTTTTGTGAAACAACTGTTTCATATAGTCTGGTGACTTCTGCTCCATATTTCTCTTGTTCTCCAAAGATTCCAGAGATAGCCATAGTGAGGATCTTGATTGAGGATAATGGTTATGATAGCCAGATGAATGACTGTGGTGAACTATCTTATATAGATGCTGTGCAATCAAGCCTCATCTAGGTTAAAGAGAATTTGAAGTGAGGTTTCTAAGGTATAATATTACATGGTAGTGGGTGGATGTGAATGACTATATCATTGGTATGACTGGTATATATAAAAATGTACTCTTGGTATGTTTCCATTAGTAACTCAAAAACTATAAAACATCTGAAATGTCATCCTAGTTGCACTGTGGTAATTTAGCCTGCCATAGTTTAGAGCATGCTGGCTTGAAATAAGGCCTCCTGTATTAAAGATGAAGGGCAGTTTAATATTAACAGCCATGGAAGCAGCTAGACTATTAGGAGCTTTTGTTTCTTGTTCCCATAAAGGAACAAGACAGTGGTGCGTTGACCCCTGTGTCCTTCGGGGTGGCATTCCATGAGAAGAATTCTGAGAGAAAGACTCCAAATAGACAGACAGCAAGTGTGCCTTCCTTTTGATCCAGGGGGAGATAGTCTTTTCATATGCCAAGGTATTAAGCAAACTTGCCTATTATTTAACAGATAAATATTAAGCATTCTAAGGCTATTCACTATCCAGATATCCTTGGAAAGATACTCTGGAAGAAAAACACAGTAAATATCTCTCCTGTAACATGCATGGAAAAGTAAGGAACCCAAGAATTATTTTGCAAACTGCTCAAGCCAAATTCATTACTGACATATTATCTTAATTCTAAAGGGGACTTTGTCTACCTTTCTAAGCGTAGATCCATTCTGCAGCCTATGGTAGTATTGTCGTTTCCCTCACCATTGTTCTAGTTTCACCATTTTCTCCTTTGGCCTTTCATCCACTCTTTCTTTGATTTATCAAATGTATTTTGAGATCTTAGTATGTTCCAGGTGCTTTATTAGGCACTGCAAAATGAACAGAGCAGAAACTTATCTTTGTTTTTATAAAACTTGCAGTCTAGCAGGGCAAGTTAGATAATAAGTAAGATAAATACAATAATATGTAACTTGTTAAATAGTGGCAAGTTCTAAGGAGACAGTGAAAAGGAATGGATTAAAGAGAATAGGGCAATTGCAATTTGAGAGCAAAGATCTTGCTAAGAAGGTGACAAATAAATGCCAGAAGGGAGTGAGGAAGCCACGAGTACCCCTGGGGCTGGGTATATGAAAGTCGTCTTGGACAGGCCAACAGGAAACAAAGATACGGAGCTTAGAGAGGGCCATGATGAAGTCTGAGAAGTGGTGGGAAGCTCTTCTTGTTCCAGCTTCTAAAAATCATCTTTACTCAGAAAATATAACTTGTTTTACTTAGACAAATTTATATGTGTTTATATGTGCATATACATACTTTGCCATTTAAAAATGTTGAGGTAGAGGGTTTTATAAAGATCTCTTTGTATAGGATAACTAAGTAATTCTTTTTCTTTCTCCATTGACCTGCAATGTTAATTTGACATTAACATAAATTGCTATCTTATTTTATTTTTTATTTGCTTTCCATTTCATTCATCAGTTTTTTTGGTTAGATTCGTTAACAAACTAATTTAATTATAACAACTCCTTTTAAGAAAATTCTAGGCTTTCCCTTTATTCTGATTGACGTCAATAATCTTTATGTATACTTCCTCTATGTTTTAACTTACATTGTACCTAATGGAAAGAAGAAATTTACAAGTTACTAAACTATCCCATACAAGAGTGTTATGTATTTATTATCCTTTTATGTTCCTCAATAGATATTAAAAAATACAATATTATGTCTGCCACTATTGGGTTTATATGTATGCCTTTTTTCTTCTTAATTGCTGTTTTAGGTGGAATTTTAAAAATAATTTCACAGTAGTACCTAGAAAAGCTGCTTATTTTGTATATTGATTTTATAATTTATTACTATTCCTTGTATACAGTCTCACTCTATAAAATGAATCACAAAATTCTATTGACTCCATATACTGATATTTTGTTTTATGATGAACTGTAATCGATCTGTTCTTTAAGTAGGTTCTTGTCCTCTGTAATGCAAGCGAGGAGTTTAGTTTTATTAATACTCAACCTGTCCTTTCCTCATTATTTTTCAGTCTTTTGTATCCGTAGCAGCTTAATTTTTGTACCATAAATTATACCAAGACATTCCCTAATTCAGTCGTGCTTTGGCCTGTAGGGATGAGTCCCTCAGCACAGCATGCAAGGCTCTCTGTGTTGAATGTTTATTCACCTGTGCAGCCCTCTTCCACCACTCAGCCCTCATGTTTTCGGCAGCAGCCACCCTGCAATGCAGAGAGTAGATCTGTGTGCCCATTCTGTAGCCCACGACTTTGTCCGTGGTCTCTTAGTGACTAGTTTCTGCTTGGATTGTGCTCACCTTGTGGAAATCGTGCAGACTTTATTTTTAAAAGTCCATTTATTTTTTTACTGAACAAAAGATTGAATCCAGGACTTTTGCACAGAACTGCATCCCTGAGCATTTTTAATTTGGGGGCCGGGTTTTGCTAAGTGGCTAATTTGCTGAGCATAGGTTCAAGCAGATTTTATTTCTCAATGATCAAATAAAGTGGCTTTTCTTCTGGGCAATAGCTTCATATATTTTTTAATATCTCTTTTATTATATGTCATGCTGTACACCAGCAGCTGTGTTGTGTGTGGTGGTAAAAGTGTCACAGAATTTTAGGAGCTGGCCTAAGTAGACTGATGTAATATTACTAGTAGCATTTAAGAATATCTAATTCCTTTTAGCGTCTTGCTAGCTCTTATCATCACTATATTCGTGTCATGCCGTTTTAGAAGATCTAATGTGCACTGTAAACATGACATGTAGTGTTAAGCACCAAGCATTGAACATTGAGGATAATTTTAGAAGTAGATAAAGTTCTTTATCCTTTCCTAAGAGATCTCAACCTTGCCTCTGAAAATTGGTGCAACCAATAACAGTGAGTTTTGATTGTGTTTAGGTGTGAATGACAGTGAACATAACAGAGAAACACAGGCCTCTGGGCTTGAATTCAACACATAAGTTAATTTTAATCCTCAAGCATTTAAAAATTTTAAATTATATTTTTAAAATATCCTGATGAAATTGTGATTATGTATAATATAAAAACATATCAAACATGTTTTAATGAAAATGATTGGTACTGTGAGTGGTGTGGCAGTTACAAAACCTGGGACAGACACACACATATGTTGGATGACTGGTGTCTTCTCTCCTCAAGGGCGGAACTAAGTCAAAGACATAAAGCAAAGCAGTTCTTCACTCATGTTTTGCTCTATAAACTTTCATCAGATTGCATTACATTCTGATAGGGCCAAGATACACAATACTTGCACTTTTGCATTTCATTTGATTTTTAGGCAAAGTTTGAAGGGTAACATGGAGAACATCTCTTTCATTATTTTACTTTAGTTTGATATTTAAATTCCAGCGTTTATTAATTACTTTTTAAATTTTTTGGACACAAATGAAATCTTTTCATTTATATTTATTTTTCTCAGAACTGCCACATTGACATTACTTTTAATTCTTATTACTAATCATTTATTGTTATTTTGAATGAAAATCATTTTGTGTTATTTTAGTTTTATTCTAATTTTTAGTATTGGTTGTTGAGATACACTTATCTAAATATGATTCTTGGTGGAATTTTTTATACAGAGATTGAAAAGCTTTATTTTGGAAAACAAAAACCCCAGCAAAATTTAATAGTCATTTTAAAGGGAAATAAATGTCTTAATGAAGTCAGAAAACTGATTTTTGAAAAATGATTTAATTATAATAAACTCTGATTATAATTTTTGAGTTTTAATGAAAATGAACAAAATAATATTTTCAGTTTTGCTCATCATATCATTAATTTTCTAATTTTCCATGAACTTTTTATATCATTTCTAAGAATGTCAAAGAATGTCTAAAAATTTCAACAAACTGATTTTCTGTAGCTCAAAAGGCCCATGTTTTCTTAAGTACTATATATTTAATCTGATTTAATATTTACAGATACTTCCTCACCAAAATATACTTTCTTCTCAAAGCTAGAAAATTATCTGAATTCTAAAGTGAAAGATATTACTACATAAAGTTAAGTGAAATAAATCCAGTGCACAAACTTAAACAGTATGTGGTTTCTTTTATATGAGAAAGTCGAAGTGTAAATAGTTTAAAGATCCAAATAATATGTCCATAGAAGGAAATACATCTTTTGCATCCATAAAAGGATGCACGTCTTTTTAAAATGAAAAAGACAACAAAATATGGAGAAGGGGCAAAAGGGAAAAAGGAGAAAGAAGAAGAGGAAGAGGAAAAAGAAAGAATTCAGATGTGTTATGTACGTATATCAATTCCTCTTGATGAGTGTAATTGTTTTGTATCATAGATATATAATGATAAAATATCTAGAAAGAAATTTAAAAAGAAACATCTTGTCACTAATTAAATAGCATAATGGTAAATAACTGAAATTGTGCCTCTATAATTATTCTTTTTCTGGTTAACTGTCTTATTTTCCTTAAAAAGATTTGTAAAAAACCAATAAATGCAAATGTACTATGTTGGCAAAACATTGAGATCAGTTATAACAGTGTTCAAAGAGGCTCAAATTTCTAGGTGCTGAATTAGTAATCAGTACCTTAGAAGAGGGAAGATGCTTCCTTATAACTGGAAACAATTTCACCCATCTGTATAAATTCTTTATTAATACTGTATTAGAAATCAAAGAAGGAAAGAGAATAGAAAAGTTCTCCTTTAAAAATATTTGGTAGGTATGAGAAAGTAAAGATGTAAAGGTATGAGAAAGTAAAGATGTAAATGAGTCCTAGCATTGTATGTTATGTATTGTGAAATAGAAAATGCTCAATGTAAAATAGGGTGAAGGGGGAAAATGTTGAGATTGTAACAAAAAAGCAAGGAAACAAATTTTATGTATATGGGGGGGGTGGTAGGGTGGTAGGGCTAGGGGAAAAAATGAGAATTAAGATGTGTCTTATACTGGTACAAATCCCATTATAGAGTGTAATCATGATGTGTATATTTAATGTACCAATAAAGATTAAAAAATTAAAAAAAAAATTGGTAAATGCATTCATATATATGACAAATATAACAGAAACAATATGAATCCAGATCAGTACATCAAATTAATGTTCACATATACAAAGGTTGTTGATTTTTGATTGTTGACCTTGTATCCAGCTATGGCACTGTATCTGATTATTAAGTCTAACAGTCTTTTGGCTGAGTTTTGAGGATCTTCTATATAAAGTATCATGTCATTCGCAAGTACTGACAATTTAACATCTTCCATTCTTATCTTTGTCACTTTTATTTCTTTCTTTAGTGTAGTTGTTGTTGCTAATGTTTCCAAAACTATATTGAACAGGAGTGGTGATAGTGAACATCTTTGTCTTATTCCTGATCTTAGCACAAATCTTGGGAAACTGATAAAAACTAGAGGACAAAAGAGACAGGGGGACAAATACAAAACAGAACAGACTAACAACAGTACCACTAGAAACTTATTCACCCTCTTGTCATAGTATAGAAGAGAGAATAGGGAGGACTGAAATGCATTAACTTCTGGCAACTGATACTGACGAGATGACATGACAGGATGAAGAAATAAAAAAGAATAAGGTTACCGAGCAGTAACAGGCTAACATAAGACTGTTTTCCTTCTGTAAAAATAAGACCAATTGAGAGGAGAAAAACCCAAAATTAGACAGACTCAGCAACCGGAGAGTAGAAAAATGAAGTATAAAAGATGGGTCCGAAAAAAGAAACAGAACAACACTAGCAAAAACAAAAACAAAACAAAAACAAAGCCAAAGACACTACCAAAAGGGCTCTTCTTAGTGTGGATAATGGTTTTAGCAGATTAGGTGCTTCTGCAATCTCTCTTCTAGGCTCAGAAATGGCCACTTTATTCTTGTGTCTTACATGCTTTTCTGTCTGTGTCCTTATTCCTGGTATCTTTGTGCCTGAATTTTCTCTTTTGATAATTGCATTAACTCCTCCCTTTATTTAATCTTAATTTATTTCTTTAAAGGTCCCATCTCCAAGTACAGTCAGGATTTGGGATTAAGACTTTAACAAATGAATTTTTCAAGGACACAATTTAGCTTATAATGAGGGTGAACAGTGCAATTGAATATAATAGGTCACCTAAAAGTTTTGAATTGAACTTATATTTTTGAGTGGAGGGATGATTTTCATATTACTCAATATTGGTAAAGAAAAAGTTTTATCTGTTATACAGTATGATATTATTATTGAAAAAATGATACTCTCATTGAATACTCTTATTGAATCTGGATGAAATTTTTAAATGCCTGATTCAAAATTTGCTTTTCATCTTTTGACAACATAGTGATGTATTCCTTTCCTCTTTTGATCATGTTTTATATAACTAAAGAAAATTTTAATAATAAATAATCTGTTTTTTAGTGTCCTCTCTTTACCTAGATAGAACATGGTTTAAGGTTGACTAGATTGGTCTCAGAAGGACCTAGTGAATGACTAGATTTCATCCTATGCCTGTCTCTTGAAAAAATTTTTTCTGGAAAACTGACTTCACTACATCCTGTAATAAGCACTCAGGCATGTGCTGGGATTGTTCATTGCCAGTTTGTGCCTGGGAGCATGAGGCACGTGGCTCCAGTTAGAATAAGTGATGGGTCTGGGAACTGCAGATCCACTTGAAATGCAGAGGTAATTTCTAGCAGCTCTGGGTAGACCTTCATCCAAAAGGATGATATTCAGGTAGTGGAAACTTTTTTTTTTTTTTTTAAGGGTTTTTGAGACAGAGTCTCGCTTTGTGGTTCAGGCTGGCCCTGAGCTCAGCCTCAAACTCACATCACAGCAATCCTCCTGCCTCTGCCTCCCGAGTGCTGGGATTACAGGCGTGAGCCACCACGCCAGGCACTGTGGTATGTGGTACTGGTTGCTGCTGGGGTGAGTCTCCACACCCAGTATTGTTATGTGGTTACCGGGGATTGA